>JAPQWV010002974.1:0-47546 GCA_027422505.1 Craterostigma plantagineum | reverse complement strand
ATCGAACTGCGATTTCCAAGTTCTGATTTGCATGATAAATTCCAAGATCTCGATTTTCTGATCACGCAGGTATAAGCATCTGATAGATCCCTGTTTGTTATTTGAAATGTGAGCTGGTTCAGCTGTCTTTAGTATTCATCTTGATCTCGTTTTACGTTTTTGTGTGCAATTCGGGGAGCAAATTTGGATCGATCGAAACCTTTAATTTTGAAATAGATGAATGATGAGCGAATTTGAATGAAGTTCTGTCCCTTTTTTGGTTGTTCGAAGAACAGAGGAGTGTTTTGTCTGGCATATTTTGCTATGCCCATTTGAATTTCCGGGTGTTTCGGTTCCTGTGTTATGATGTGTTTATATCATAGTTGTGTCGCTCCCAGAAAAATATCGCGGAGCTAGCTACTCACAAGTGTTGCTTAAAGTGGATTGCTATTTTTTTCTATCCCGAGAAAATCAAGTTTATGTTCTGCCTTTTAACAGATGAATCAGGTTTAATTTTACCCTATGAATCTTGGTCTAACAGCACTTCAGCATATCTCTGATTGTGTGTTTCAGGAACTGCAGTCGAGCATTTGGACTACAAGCATGATGTACAATGGGAAAAATCCTTACTGCCTCCAAAAATTCCACTTTCAGGCATATCTCCGTCCTTTGTCGACTATATTCCTCATTCAACGATTGGGTCAAGAGCTCATCTGAAGCCCAGGGAAGATGCTTCGCATCACCAACGTACTTCGTCGGAGAGTTTTTTGATGGTTGAACAGCCTTCTTGCTCGATGACCTACTTGATGAGCCAGAAATACCAGTTCATAAAGGCCATCGCCGCTCAACTAGTGATTCCTTACATATCGAGGCTCATCCAATATCGGGAGAGTGGAATTTTGGGCTCTCAAGTTGACGGCGAATTCAAGAATGTGCCCCATTTCCCTCATCCGGGTCTCGAAAATATTGACGTATTTGGGGATATAAGGAATAATCTCTGTTTTCGGAGCCCTACTATTCTGGTAAAGCCAACAGCAATATGTGGGATTTGCCAAATGTGCGGTCGGATGGAGCCTTGCAAGATGCTGATAGAAATTAGTCCTCATTTAATGAAAAGCATGAACCAGTTAAATCTGTTCATCATGATCCAAAGAATTCTGAAGAGTTTAAGGACGTCTCTTATATTAAATCTCAGACTCAGAAGCGGGACACTAGATGTGCAAAACAGTATGTAAACTTAGCTTTAAATGTTTGATGATATTGATAACTGGATGAACTGATCTAGTCCTTGGTTCGGTCCTTTAAAGTACTAACAGTTGACCATGAGTTATACACACAAATCTAGTGCTCTTAACATGTGTTTATAGAACTGCACGTTCTATTGTTTCGGTCTGTTTTCTCTTGACATAGTTTTTTTCTAGTTATATGAAGTTTCTGGATTAATGCAGGCGATATGCACAACGGTCAAGGGTTCGGAAGCTTCAATACATAGCTGACCTGGAGAGACATGTCCAAGCTCTACAGGTGAATAGTTTAACAGAAAATGTGTGTAGAAATTCTGAAAAATTTTTATGACACCTTATGTATGCCTAGGATGTTCTCGATGTATCTTACACTTGCACTAAAATGCAGGCAGAAGGCTCCGATGTTTCTGCTGAACTTGAATTCCTCAACCAGCAAAATATCATTCTTACATGGAAAACAATGCATTGAAGCAGCGATTGGAGAACTTGTCTCAGGAGCAGATTATCAAGCATTGTACGATCCTATTCAATATTAAGTTCACATATGGCGCAACTTCAATTATCAATTAGTTCCGTTTGATGGAGATTGATGCTAGAAAATCTTCAACTGAAACTCTGTCTCTCTCTCTCTCTCTCATGCCAATCCCTTTTGCGTGTTTATGCGTGGAGCATGAAGTATTGGAGAGGGAAGTAGTTAGGCTTCGGAACTTGTACCTACACAACAGCAACCTCCACAGCAACCACAAAAGACTTCCACACAGCGGCGTAACGATAGAAAAGATATTGATCAACAACTTAGCACTCTCTCCCTAAAAAACAGAGAACCAAGTCCTGGGCGTGACTCCATCGCCAGCCACAGTCATTCTTAGCGTACACTCCCTGCTCGAACATTTTATTGCATGGCCCATGTGCTAACCTTGTCCTCTGCTGGCGTTTCATTACCTGACATCAATGTTCATTGGTGAGGTAAAAGAATAAAGCCAGAATGGACATATAGTCACGAACGCCCTTGGTTTGTTCGTTGTTCTTTTTTTAGTTCTGTTGTTTCAACTTCTGTAATAATGTTCGTTCTCTCCCTAGGTTACTATCACCTGGTAGTCTCGGCCAGGATAAGCGTAGTTCTGGCCTGTCGACTCCACCCGAGGTGTTCCTTTTCTTGTATTACATTTTGACACCATCTTTTGGGATGTAGAATTGTTACTATGTCTGTCTATATACCTTTTTCCATGTTTCGACTGACATGGATTGGATAGTTTCTGTTTGAGGATGATCTTTTTGGGAATTCATGTTATGAAGCTTATGTATGGGCTGGAAATTTTCTGTATTCACTGCTGATGATACTGCGTTGATCTTCTTACAATTATGATATGAAAATATCTTGTCAGGTTGAACCGTTTATATTTTCCAGTCAATTATTATTGCATGGTATGTCTTCATTAAGCAGACAATTAGGATGAGAATCTTTTGGTCTGACATACGTCGAGGAGCCGTAACTCGAATAAACAGATGATTAGAAATATTTTCCCCTCGAATCTCAGCAGAAAAACAAGGAGCAAAGATCAACGATAAATAGTGCCTATGCTCTTACTTGATGAATTATTGCCAGCAATCAGCATATCTGTACACATACAAAGAACACATTCTCCTATTACAACAGTGTCCTAAATACTATGAAGAAGGATTAATGTACCTCCAAAAGAAGCCTAAACTACTTCCCATTATGTTCATAATCACAGCTGACATAGCAGCGGGCAAAGCGACCATCGGGGAAGTGAAGTGGGACGCTGCTAAAACCACTCCCAGCGATGAATTTGCATGCCAACCTATGATCATCGTCATCATATATAATAAGAGACAATTAAATTATTTCACTAACACAGAATAGCTCAACACAGCATATGATGACACTAAGGTTTGTGTTTGTTCCATCGAAACAGTGGCACAACACATAACGCTTTTTCACTGTGTTAGAAGAGAGATTAATGAAGCAAGAGAAGTCTTACTTCGATGGATATTGCACGGCGCTGTGGCTCCTTAAATCAGCAAAGCTGCAGAAAGGTACCTGTAAATGGAAAATTTAAGGTGGGATATTCAATATTTTTCTTGTTTGGGAAATAGATTGATTATCGAAAGGTGTGTAAAATGGTACCCAACGAAGAAACCCGCAAAATGAAGCAATAAAACAGAGAGAACGACAACGCCGAATTCGCTCGAGATCAGCTCTCTTGCATAAAGAAGCGGAGATAAATCTGATTGTAATACGACGATGAAGATGATGCTCCTCCCAAGGCTGAAGACTTCAGGCGTACAACGTTTTCTGAGAATACGCTGAAAGAGAAGGAAGATAATAAGATTTGAACGAGGAAAAAGAAAAAGTAACTACACGAATAATAGATGGACATAACAATATGCGTGTAATAAAGTAACCTGCATGCAAGAAGAGACGAAGATAGAACAGCTATCAACGGCGCGAGAGGAGACACTGATTTCACTGGTTCAGGAAATGCTCTCTGAAGGTAAGACCCCAGGAGAATTGGTGCAACTACCACCTAAATTCCAATCAAAGAAAATTCAAATGCATGAAAAAAATGAAAGCGCGTTACTATGTTGAATTTTTTCTTTTCTTACCTGCAATGTGCTAATGGAATAGGCGATTGCGTTTACGGGGGACATAAGCACCTGCAAGAATCTTGCACAAGAGAGGAGCAACGATCACTGCCCCGACTGTGGTGCACACCGTCATTACATCGATAATGGGACGTCTCCTTGAGCAATTAATGTCACCTTGATTTCAAGAATGGTAAGAAATATTACGAGTTAATGAATTATAGGAGATTAAAGTAGTGATTTATACGTTTTCATCCCTTGAATGTGTGCTCAACAGTGAAACATGCTTATTTGACTAGAAAAAAGAGAAGATGTAATAAAGCTATAACAAGAGATCAGAGATTGTTCTGACCACATTCGATGCTGTCCCGCCAGGGCAACAAGAGAGCAATATCAATCCTACCGAGAGAGAAGGCGATAAGCCATTAACTTGCTAATGATCGTTCAAAAGCAGGCATAATCGTGTATTGAGCAGCGCAGCCGAATAGAATCTGATAAGAAGAAAATATGGATAAAAGTCATGTGATGTCTCGATCAGAACGATTTTTATTAAAACCACAGTTTCGAATCATAATCAATCTTTGCTAGAACAGACAGAGAAGTACAAAGCTACTGAGCTAATTATTCCAAAAAGAGGCACATATAGCTGCAGCTGAGCTTCCCCTGAAATAGAGATAGAACTAAACAAATATGCAATGAAGTGATTTGGTTTAAAACACCCAACCATAGCTATTATCGCTTCAAATTATACCACAAAGAAAAAACAAAAACAAAATGCAAGCAAACCACATTTCAATTGGATTTTATCTTCTTCAACTCACAGAGAGAGGCCTTTGCATGAATAGATTGATCAATCTTTGAGCTCCAAAGTGATGCCCATCGCCAACATGATAAACCCAAGAGTCAAGCTATACGAAGTGGGACCCATATTCACAAAACCAAGAAAACGTCGAAGGTCTGACGAATGCAATAACCCCACCAACGCTCACGTAAAGAGGGTAAAAACTAGCGGCATTCGCCAGAAAAATTCTCCCATCTCGGCTTATTATCCGAATGCACTGAAAATTCGGCAGATTTTCGAAGTTCTCATTGACACTAGAGAATCTCGTATGCTTAGTGGTAAACCTCGGTTGGGGGAGATAAGAAAGGGTTTCTTTATGGATTTGCAAACTGGGATTCTCGCGGGATTGTTTGTTTTGTTGAGATTAATGGAGTGAAGCACAGTGAAAGAGACATGATATGTCACTTCAGAGGTAAAGGTCTGATTTTTCAGATATTAGTAGACGTTTTGCTCCACAAGGACAAACTATTGAGAAAATCTTGAGATCCCTATTGTTGACTACTTTTTCACTTTGATCCCTGTACTGACTCTAGATGCATTCAAGTATATGAATACTTTTTAACTATTCTTAGCTTAATTCATGACTTGGGAAAGCATGGCAGCAAATAGGTAGATCTTTCATAGTTTAGTCTCTTGTACGCTCTCCTTTCTCAAAAAAAAAAAAAAGAAAGAAAATTCTGTCCCCTTCCAGCGTTAATGGAGGTTTGTGTCATCAGTTGCGCCAGTCTTGCGAAATTTGTTAGGAAGACAGTCTTGTAACCTCGCAGTCTTACGAATTTGTACTGAATAATGTTAATTATACGGGTTGAAGCCGAATGTGACCCAACCCGACCTGTTTATCATCCCTAACTCGTACTAGGAATTAATTCTTGACTTGTGAACTTTAGTGAAGTCATCAATGAAACCCGGCCTTCAACTTGACTTCTTTTTCCAATTGAATGGTGGTCAAAATTGTCAATATCTTCATGTAACATGTTGGGGCGTTCACGTAATTTTTCCTTTCAATGAGTCTTATTGGCAGTTGACCCGACAATTGTTTTTATAGTTAAAATAGATAACCCTAAACACTCACAAGTATCCCATAAAAAGAAGACGAGTCACTCCACCTATCACTAATTGGTTTTAGGATGGGCCAACTCTCGTATATATGAGCGATCCAATAAGGCCCAATAACGAAATTTCACATGGTATCAGAGCGGAAGGTCCTTGTGGCCGGCCCCGTTGGTTCGAAAAGAAGTGGTTTGTCGCAAAATAACGAAATTTCACATTATTATTCCATCATCTTTTATTGTAGTGAATTCGGTATCCAAAAATATACTTGCATGTAGGGTTTGTCGCAAACATTAGTTCTGGCAATAATCTTTTCATCCCACCGTATACTAATTTCTGGAGCAAAGAAATTCGAATTCGTAGCGACTATGTCGTGGTATATTTCGGGGTAGAGTCTTTAGTAGCGCCCTGAATTGCAATTATAATCATCAACGCTTACCAAATGTTGTGAATTAACTTACATAATAATTAGGCCACACCATCACTGTTACGCTTGCATAATGGATCGACTTGCTGATATCTTAATTGTAGGTTAGAATATACACAAAAGCAGCAAGCGACGACATATAAAACGATTCCCAACACGATAGCAGCAACGAGGTTTTGCCATAGACGTTTATTATCGTGGGATGGCACAAAAGTAGATTTCAAAGCATTCGTAAGCTGAAAAACCCTAAAAGAAACCTGCATTAAAATTATATATTGTTTATTCAAAACACATGAGTAGAATAACAAGTATTAGTTATAATAATCGAGATCTTAAGGAAGGTGACGTACCGCGACGAATATGAAAGTTGTGAGAATGAAGTTAATAAAGGGTAATTTGGAATCAGAGAAAGCGGCACTTTGTCTGGAAAGTCATTGACAACAGCTCGATATCTAGCCTAATGAATCAATTCAAGCGATCTTAATCAAGTGTTGTAAAATATAATACGGAGACATGTTGAAAATCATATGTAATGTAGAATGCATCTAACTAGCTCTCAGAAAGCATTCATACTTAAACCATATGTTGAACTGCGTGATGTATGTCTCTAAGGTGATTTTCCCGAGCCATCTACGACGACAAGGGTGATTTTCTCATAGAATGAATTATGGGCTTTCAAAATGTTCATGAGATTGAATGTTGGCAATATAACTTACGCGAAAAGTGTCAATGAGTAGCAGCGGAAATATTGGGTGACGTTTCGCAGGACATATGTACACGCTGCGCAGTTCAGGCGATAGAGATTTCAAAATAGTACCACAAAAACCCTAATATGAAGAAAGATATATGTAGAGATATAAAATACGTTATTGAATCCACGACGTATACGGATGATAATTTGTTAAACGTCGACTCGGGCAGCTTGTAAACAAAATTCGAGCCACAGATATCCAACCTGATTTTTTTTTAATTAGTAGACGCGTGTTATAAAATTTGAAGCATAGTCGTCATTACTTATATCACCCAGATCAAAGTTATGTACCGTCAAGGAGATGATCACCACCACCGATTTCATCAGTATCATAACTTCACTTCACTTTCTTCACCTTCTCCATCCATCTCTCCACCTATTATGATCGATCAAATCATCATTTGTTAAAAACAAACCAAGTGGTGCTAAATTGAAGGGAAGTTAAGATTAGTCTACGGTTGGGATGATAATATGCGTAGATCATCCGCAATTCCATATGTATCTATCAATGCTTGTTCGACCATTTTATTGCTTCGTGGTCAATATATGTAAGTCCTAATAACATAGAATGTGCATAAACACAAAGATGTTATAAATTCCAGAGGAATGGATATGTACTACGAAGGGCTAACATTTAGCTACATACCGAGAAGGAACATGAAAGGTCTTGAGAGAACTTCGAAAACGCCTGGGATTTCCCAAATCGTACTACCACCAAGAACAAGCAAGAATCTTAATAAATATAACGCTTCCTTGTTATTGTACTTGCTGAAGATAGCGAGGGTTGCGAACACCATTGAAGTGAAAAGTGTGTGCATGGGACATATGTAGTATGCCCATATACTTGTCGTTCATCACAATGCAGCAGAAGAATACCAAAAAATTTAACCTCCACATCATCTGATCGACGCACACAAACATTGTGTTATCATAAATGCATTCAATTTCATGTAATAGAACTATATAATTAACTTATGATAGAAAGGAGTACTCTACGGTACCTGGATAAATCGCGCGAGGCTAAATCTTTGCGAATGTAATAATAAGAGAAGTTGCCAAATCCAGTCATCCATACGTATGCAGAAATAAAGACCCTTATGGGCTTTAAGAGTTCGTCAGCGTCAAAGTAATGAAACATAAGAAACATGACCTGCACAAAGCATCGCATGATGAGAATTACGTGGGCCAATTATTACGCTTGAGTATGCGACGGAAAATCGTTCATATAGTCTGGCGCAAGTGATGACTACTAAGTAATTCTAGCAAAAACCAATTTTTTAGTAGATATGATTCACAATAATATGCCCATCCTTAGATGACAGATATCTCAAGTTCTTCTGACTTATATGAAATTTTAGGGTTTTCAAATTTGTCTTCCCTGTCACGTTTCTTTTATATAAAATAATATGGCGTTATCAACAGTTAAAAATCATGGCAATTTGAAACTTTTTTTGGATAATTAATAAAGGGTGTGTTTACTTTATTACCTGCATCCATCCTTTCCATTCCTCAGTTTGGTGCCTATTAAGGTACATCATTTTCTTCCCAAAACTGACGAAGCATCGTTGTGAATCTTCTTGAAAGAGGTGATAGACGCTACTACGACGAGGATTAAAATATGAAAAAGAAAAGATCCCTGTAGTATTTGATCTGCATAAATATATATATGTATAATGTATGTAATAAAATTGTGAAAGTCCATTATTTCATGTATCTCGCTTCACTCTGAATATCTATTTTTTCTTTTTATGAAGTGGGAGCTGTGTTGTTGCTATCGCTCGACGTCATACGCGCATATCTTTACAAACGATTTCGCAATTCACCCTACGAAATATATATGTAAAAAAATGTAATAAATTGGAAAACCTTGTCCGCCTCGCCCAAAAGATTTGTTCGATCGCATAGGAAGTAGTAGATTAGAAGGGCGCAAAACTCCGACCTGTGATTGATAGTGTCATTAGACACTATAATAGTTATGAATTACAAAGAACTGAGCATATCAGAAGGTGTAAGAATATTGCATACATGGCTCTCAAAGTGTGTCGATTGCTAGCAAAAAAGACTTGTCCAATTATGAAAACCTGCAAATAAGAGATAGTCAATAAGTACTCAGATATATGACTATGAGGGCGAGAACACTATTATGGTACAATATCTGAGGATTGAAGCCATACACAAACCTGAGAATATTACAAGCCACGAAACTGAAGGGGACGATTCAATAAGGTTGCACTTCCATCCTCCACAGAGCAATTTGGTCCGAACTCCTAATAATGTTTCATCATATTATATCAGATATATATCCCATACCAACATATGTACATAAACGATTATTTATATATACAAATTGATTAAAATCCAAATTATATGTACGATGAAGAGTTTTTCTTGTACTGCAGATATTCCGAGTATAACCAGGCAACGAATACTGGCACCACTCCAAGAAAGAAAGACAGCTGCGAGCATTCATATCATAATCAAGCTTATAGATAGACTTAAGTAGACAGGCAGAATGTATAAATATTATAGTTTATAATCATTAAAAATGACCTGAGAAGGAGCTAACGGCCTGACTATCAACATTATTTTTCCTTTCTTATGTTTTTCTTAGTTTTTTTAAGCAATGGACAGTCATCCAATTTACGGCCAATCTACGAGATATAAGTAATATCTGTTTAGTTAATTCGTCAGGACCTTTCGAATTAAGATTATATGTAACACACAACAACCCCTACCACGAGATGTAAACTTCTAACCATATAATACAGATATGGTTATCTACAAGTCAAAAGCTAAGTTTTGCAAATGCTAATTAGTATGAGATGCATCACAAAATACTAGCCAAAATGCCACCATAACTATACACATGAGGCTTACATTTCAAAAGATATAATCCTATAGTATCGTTGAGCGTGCCACAGGTCGTCCCTCACATGCTCCACCACGGACAGGACGTCATTACCTCCTCTAAGTCTTACTTCCCGAAGAGGATCTGAAAAATAATTTAAATATTGGGAGTGAGTCGACAAGACTCAGTAAGTGCAAATCAAGAACGTGTATGTAGCATCAAACACATCATATGCGAACAAGAAAAATGAGCGTAGTTTATGCGCCCGTCCACCTACCTATTTCCAAATTTCAATCGTCTATTATCATCTCAATCAGGCACAACAATTACCAACAATTATCGACAATATCAATTATCCACAACTATCGACAGTTATCAATCAACTATCCACACCTATCAACATTATAAGCAACTCAATCAAATACAACGCTTATCAACAACTATCGAGATGTACATTTATCAAGCCACTCGATCAAATACAACGATTATCAACAATACTCTTACGGCCACGCACGCACACCGACCCCATTGGCCACTCACACACTCCGACCCAGCTAGCTATTGTTTCGATAATCATTCGGCCCAACTTGGCCCCTGGATCAACACTACCATTGTCAAACGACAACACATCGTAAATCGATCACTTCAGTTATATTTTTATATTGGGAGTGAGTCAACAGACTCAGTAAGTACAATAGAACGTGCATATATACATCCAAATACGTAATTATGCAAACAAGAGAATCGGGCACCAATCAACGACTACCACATAAATTGAACACAACTCTTAAGCAACAGCACTCTTAACGGCCACACACACACTCCGACCCATCGGCCACACACACACTGGTGACCCAGAGCTGCTGTACTTAATCGGCGACCACCATTGGCCCCAAGACAACACGTTATCATAGTCAACGGCCCCAAATGGCCCCTAAGTCAACACTACAGAGTCACGCGCGTACAACGGTGACTCCATCAGCCAAACACATAAGTTCCAAGCACACCGAATAATCCACCCACTTCACATAACACAAATAATAACTCATTCGCTAAAGCGATGCATAAGATAAACAATCCACTAACGATGGTAAAAACCCATAATATTCTAGAGCTAAATTCCAAACGCCTCGTAAGCCATTCAACAGCTCAAGACAATGCATATTTAAAAGCCATTCATTAGAGGGATTATGCATAAATTGAACAATCAACAAGTTAATAAGGAACTTCGAGTAAATAAAACCACCAAATCTTTAGAAATAAATTTCATAATGACCTCGTTAAAAGCGCCGTTCAACCGGCTCAATCGAGTCATGATCATATTTAAACATAAATATGATTTGAAGCTCTACGTACAAGCTCTTGCTCCCTATGCACTTACCTTGACGAGAACTTAAATCTTTATTTGTTGCCTCTTGTCGATGAGATCCCATTTCGTTCCAACTCACAATATCCTAGATAAACATCATACAATTGCATTAAAATTACATGCGACTCTCATAGGCATTTATACGAACGATTGGCGGGCATGAGTATTACTCCTAAGCCTTTTATAATTTCTTTGGTGCATCTCTTCCCATATTTCGAATCCATCCAAAAATCTAGCATATAACACTTACTAACATGCTCAAAGTATACTTAACAACCCTAAACACCATCATATTAACGCCCAAACACATGAAACCAACAAATTCGCAACCCTAATTTGCCATATCTTACTTACTTCCACAAAAGCTTAAGCACCAAAGGAAAGAGATAATGTAAATGCTTCATATTACCTAATATTTAAGCACTTGATCTCAAATATTCCTCAACCCTTCACTCCATAGCTTACCGTCGTCTCCCTCTTTTCCATAGCCAAAATCGTGTGAGGGGTCGAATGAGAGGTGAGGGATGATAATATAACTTATTTTATTTACTAGTAAGTCCTCTTTCCCTTTCCATTACATTTCCACACTATACCTACTTAATCTTGACAATTTAATCCTTACATTTTATTTCTTCCATCACCCCATAGTTTTCTATATTCCCAATTCCCCTTAAGATTAATAAAATTATTTTATTAATTTTGGTAGGGATGTTACATCCTTCCCCCCTTACAAAAAAATTTCGTCCTCGAAATTTAAAGATTGAACTTACTAAACAATTCGGGGTATGTGTGTCGCATGTCGTCCTCCTTCTCCCATGGGGCTTCCTCTACTTGTGGTTTTCCCAAAGGACCTCGACAAGCAGAATGCTCCTTGTGCGTAGTTGTTTTACCCATCGGTCATAATTCGCATGGCCTTTCCTCATAGTCATATCATCTCGAAGCTCAACCGTCATAGTCAGAGCATGCGAGGAATCCGATATGTATTTCCTCAACATGGATACATGAAACACGTCATGAACTCCGTGTAACGCTGGAAGAAGGCGAGCCTATACGCCATCTGTCCACACGCTCGGTTATAGGAAAAGAACCTATGTATCTCGGATTTAATTTGTCTCGTTTACCAAATCTTACTAGTCCTTTCATAGGAATCGCCCGAAGGAACCCATATCCCTAACGTTATGTTCCAATCATGACGTCGAATATCGGCATAGCTATATATTATAATATATATTATATATATATATATATTTGCCGATCTTGGACTCTTAGAATTCCATCAGGTGTAATACGAAAGCCTTGAGCTACCCTTTCTTCAACCCTTTTCCTAGGTTCCATCAGTGTCGGATCGAGCAGTTGCCCATCCTTTATTTGTTGTAGTAGTGTAGGCTGTAGTACTAAAAGCGTTTAGGTTAGCCATAGAATGTCGAGGGACAATGCTCAACTCTAACTTTTGATGTCTCGCAAAAGAGGCGTCTGGATCACCATTATATGTTTCACCTACTACCTTCCTGCTCAATGCATCCGCCACTCTATTCGCTTTCCCGGGGGCAGTGAATAGTAATATCGTAATCCTTCATTAATTCAAGCCACCTCCTTTGCCTCATATTTATTCTTTTGCGTAAAAATATACCTCAAACTTTGTGATCAGTATTATCTCGCACTTCTCTCCGTATAGTGCCTCCAGATTTTCAACGCAAAAATTACCACTGCCAATTCTAAGTCGTGAGTCGGATAATTTTCTTTCGTAGTCTTTCAATTGCCGGGAAGCATAGGCAATGACCTTGCCGTGTTGCATCAATGCACATCCAACTCCAACTTTAGATGCATCACTATAGATCACGAAGTTTCCTTATTGTCAGGAAGTGCTAAAACAGGTGCTGAAGTCAATCTCTCTTAAAACTCTTGGAAACTTCTCTCACATTTGTCATCCCACTCAAACATACACCTTTCCTTGTTAGATTGGTCAAGGGCGCGGCAATAAGAAGAAACCTACAAATCTCCGGTAATATCCATCCAAGCCTAAGAAACTACGAACTTCAGTCAACCGTCTTAGGCCTCTGCCAGTCCTTCACTACTTCAATCTTGGAGGGGTCTGTCGCGAACCCATCTTGAGATAAAACATGTCCCAAGAATGCTACTCTCTCAAGCCAGATCACACTTGTAGAATTTGGCATAGAGTTGGTGTGCCCGCAAAGTAGCTAATATAGTCCTTAAGTGACAAATATGCTCCTTTCTAGTTTGTGAATAAATTAAGATGTCGTCGATAAAGACAATCACAAACCGATCTAAGAATCCCTAAATACCATGTCCATCAAATCCTTAAACGTTGCGGGTGTATTAGTTGAACCAAAATGGCATGACTAGGAATTCATAGTGCCATATCGAGTCATGAATGCTCTGAATGCTATCTTCGATATGTCACACTCCCTAATTCTCAATTGGTGGTAACCTGTCCGTAAATCAATCTTAGAAAAGAACGAAGCTCCCTTTAGTTGCTCGAAAAGAACGTCAATTCTGGTAATGGGTACTGTTCTTGATGATCAGCTTACTTAGATCGTCAATATACAGTCGCATAGTGCCATCCTTTTTCTTCACAAAAATGACTGGGGCTCCCAAGGTGAGAAAACTTGGCCTGCTGTACCTGCAACCCTTAGTTAGAAGTTCTTATGATTGTTCTCCGCAAACTCTTTCTTCTCAACCGGGCCCATACGATATAGTGCCATTGAAATCGGTGCAGTACCCGACATAATGTCAATACTAAACTCGACCTCACATGTTGGGGTAAGCCTGTAATATCACTTGGGGAAACATCTTGAAACCACAAACACTTGGCACTGGTTCAGGCCCATCAAGGTCTCATGGCTAGTTTCACATATTGGAGCTAAGACACCTTCATGACGGTGTGGCGTAGATATTTAGCCTCCAATGACGAAATAACCATACATATCTCTATACATATCATCCCCATGAAATGTTAATAATTCGGGATTGGGTGGGTGAAAAGTAATAATTTCTTCGCAATAATAGCGAAATGTCACGACAGCCAATCTATTCCCAAAATCGCATCAAACCATGCATATTGATTATGACTAAGTCCGCCAATCAGTCATAGCCGGCAACAGACATCCCAATATCCCACAATACAACTTTTCAAACTTATGATATTACCAATGTGAAGCTACATATACACTATAATAACGCTTACAAATATGTATATTACTTGAGGATGATGTCTGTCTGGCCATGATCGGGTTACATGTGAGGAGTCTGCAGAAACGACCTTGCTCTGATACCAACTAATGTAACACACACAACCCCTACCACGAGATGTAAACTTCTAACCATATAATACAGATATGGTTATCTACAAGTCAAAAGCTAAGTTTTGCAAATGCTAATTAGTATGAGATGCATCACAAAATACTAGCCAAAATGCCACCGATAACTATACACATGAGGCTATACATTTCAAAAGATATAATCCTATAGTATCGTGAGCGTGCCACAGGTCGTCCCTCACATGCTCCACCACGGACCAGACGTCATTACCTCCTCTAAGTCTTACTTCCCGAAGAGGATCTGAAAAATAATTTAAATATTGGGAGTGAGTCGACCAAGACTCAGTAAGTGCAAATCAAGAACGTGTATGTAGCATCAAACACATCATATGCGAACAAGAAAAATGAGCGTAGTTTATGCGCCCGTCCACCTACCTATTTCCAAATTTCAATCGTCTATTATCATCTCAATCAGGCACAACAATTACCAACAATTATCGACAATTATCAATTATCCACAACTATCGACAGTTATCAATCAACTATCCACACCTATCAACATTATAAGCAACTCAATCAAATACAACGCTTATCAACAACTATCGAGATGTACATTTATCAAGCCACTCGATCAAATACAACGATTATCAACAATACTCTTACCGGCCACGCACGCACACCGACCCCATTGGCCACTCACACACTCCGACCCAGAGCTATTGTTTCGATAATCATTCGGCCCAACTTGGCCCTGGATCAACACTACCATTGTCAAACGACAACACATCGTAAATCGATCACTTCAGTTATATTTTTAATATTGGGAGTGAGTCAACAGACTCAGTAAGTACAATAGAAACGTGCATATATACATCCCAAATACGTAATTATGCAAACAAGAGAATCGAGCACCAATCAACGACTACCACATAATTGAACACAACTCTTAAGCAACAGCACTCTTACCGGCCACACACACACTCCGACCCATCGGCCACACACACACTCCGACCCAGAGCTGCTGTACTTAATCGGTCGACCCACATTGGCCCCAAGACACACGTTATCATAGTCAACGGCCCACATTGGCCCCTAAGTCAACACTACAGAGTCACGCGCGTACACACGGTGACTCCATCAGCCAAACACATAAGTTCCAAGCACACCGAATAATCCACCCACTTCACATAACACAAATAATAACTCATTCGCTAAAGCGATGCATAAGATAAACAATCACTAACGATGGTAAAAACCATAATATTCTAGAGCTAAATTCCATAACGCCTCGTAAGCCATTCAACAGCTCAAGACAATGCATATTAAAAGCCATTCATTAGAGGGATTATGCATAAATTGAACAATCAACAAGTTAATAAGGAACTTCGAGTAAATAAAACCACCAATCTTTAGAAATAAATTCCATAATGACCTCGTTAAAAGCGCCGTTCAACCCGGGCTCAATCGAGTCATGATCATATTTAAACATAAATATGCATTTGAAGCTCTACGTACAAGCTCTTGCTCCCTATGCACTTACCTTGACGAGAACTTAAATCTTTATTTGTTGCCTCTTGTCGATGAGATCCCATTTCGTTCCAACTCACAATATCCTAGATAAACCATCATACAATTGCATTAAAATTACATGCGACTCTCATAGGCATTTATACGAACGATTGGCGGGCATGAGTATTACTCCTAAGCCTTTTATAATTTCTTTGGTGCATCTCTTCCCATATTTCGAATCCATCCAAAAATCTAGCATAAACACTTACTAACATGCTCAAAGTATACTTAACAACCCTAAACACCATCATATTAACGCCCAAACACATGAAACCCAACAAATTCGCAACCCTAATTTGCCATATCTTACTTACTTCCACAAAAGCTTAAGCACCAAAGGAAAGAGATAATGTAAATGCTTCATATTACCTAATATTTAAGCACTTGATCTCAAAATATTCCTCAACCCTTCACCCATAGCTTTCCCGTCGTCTCCCTCTTTTCCATAGCCAAAAATCGTGTGAGGGGTCGAATGAGAGGTGAGGGATGATAATATAATTATTTTTATTTACTAGTAAGTCCTCTTTCCCTTTCCATTTACATTTCCACACTATACCTACTTAATCTTGACAATTTAATCCTTACATTTTATTTCTTCCATCACCCATAGTTTTCTATATTCCCAATTCCCCCTTAAGATTAATAAAATTATTTTATTAATTTTGGTAGGGATGTTACATTCTTCCCCCCTTACAAAAATTTCGTCCTCGAAATTTAAAGATTGAACTTACTAAACAATTCGGGGTATGGTGTCGCATGTCGTCCTCCTTCTCCCATGTGGCTTCCTCTACTTTGTGGTTTCCAAAGGACCTCGACAAGCAGAATGCTCCTTGTGCGTAGTTGTTTTACCCATCGGTCAATAATTCGCATTGGCCTTTCCTCATAGTCATATCATCTCGAAGCTCAACCGTATCATAGTCAGAGCATGCGAGGAATCCGATATGTATTTCCTCAACATGGATACATGAAACACGTCATGAACTCCGTGTAACGCTGGAAGAAGGCGAGCCTATACGCCATCTGTCCCACCCGCTCGGTTATAGGAAAAGAACCTATGTATCTCGGATTTAATTTGTCTCGTTTACCAATCTTACTAGTCCTTTCATAGGAATCGCCGAAGGAATACCATATCCCTAACGTTATGTTCCAATCATGACGTCGAATATCGCATAGCTATTATATATATATATATATATATATATATTTGCCGATCTTGGACTCTTAGAATTCCATCAGGTGTAATACGAAAGCCTTGAGCTACCCTTTCTTCAACCTTTTCCTAGGTTCCATCAGTGTCGGATCGAGCAGTTGCCCATCCTTTATTTGTTGTAGTAGTGTAGGCTGTAGTACTAAAGCGTTTAGGTTAGCCATAGAATGTCGAGGGACAATGCTCAACTCTAACTTTTGAATGTCTCGCAAAAGAGGCGTCTGGATCACCATTATATGTTTCACCTACTACCTTCCTGCTCAATGCTCCGCCACTCTATTCGCTTTTCCCGGGTGGCAGTGAATAGTAATATCGTAATCCTTCATTAATTCAAGCCACCTCCTTTGCCTCATATTAATTCTTTCTGCGTAAAAATATACCTCAAACTTTTGTGATCAGTATTATCTCGCACTTCTCTCCGTATAGTGCCTCCAGATTTTCAACGCAAAAATTACCACTGCCAATTCTAAGTCGTGAGTCGGATAATTTTCTTTCGTAGTCTTTCAATTGCCGGGAAGCATAGGCAATGACCTTGCCGTGTTGCATCAATGCACATCCAACTCCACTTTAGATGCATCACTATAGATCACGAAGTTTCCTTTATTGTCAGGAAGTGCTAAAACAGGTGCTGAAGTCAATCTCTCTTTCAACTCTTGGAAACTTCTCTCACATTTGTCATCCCACTCAAACATACACCTTTCCTTGTTAGATTGGTCAAGGGCGCGGCAATAAAGAAGAAACCTACAAATCTCCGGTAATATCCATCCAAGCCTAAGAAACTACGAACTTCAGTCAACGTCTTAGGCCTCTGCCAGTCCTTCACTACTTCAATCTTGGAGGGGTCTGTCGCGAACCCATCTTGAGATAAAACATGTCCCAAGAATGCTACTCTCTCAAGCCAGATCACACTTGTAGAATTTGGCATAGAGTTGGTGTGCCCGCAAAGTAGCTAATATAGTCCTTAAGTGACAAATATGCTCCTTTCTAGTTTGTGAATAAATTAAGATGTCGTCGATAAAGACAATCACAAACCGATCTAAGAAATCCCTAATACCATGTCCATCAAATCCTTAAACGTTGCGGGTGTATTAGTTGAACCAAAATGGCATGACTAGGAATTCATAGTGCCATATCGAGTCATGAATGCTCCTGAATGCTATCTTCGATATGTCACACTCCCTAATTCTCAATTGGTGGTAACCTGTCCGTAAATCAATCTTAGAAAAGAACGAAGCTCCCTTTAGTTGCTCGAAAAGAACGTCAATTCTGGTAATGGGTACTTGTTCTTGATGATCAGCTTACTTAGATCGTCAATATACAGTCGCATAGTGCCATCCTTTTTCTTCACAAAAATGACTGGGGCTCCCAAGGTGAGAAACTTGGCCTGCTGTACCTGCAACCCTTAGTTAGAAGTTCTTATGATTGTTCTCGCAACTCTTTCTTCTCAACCGGGCCCATACGATATAGTGCCATTGAAATCGGTGCAGTACCCGACATAATGTCAATACTAAACTCGACCTCACATGTTGGGGTAAGCCTGTAATATCACTTGGGGAAACATCTTGAAACCAAAAACACTTGGCACTGGTTCAGGCCCCATCAAGGTCTCATGGCTAGTTTCACATATTGGAGCTAAGACACCTTCATGACGGTGTTGGCGTAGATATTTAGCCTCCAATGACGAAATAAACATACATATCTCTATACATATCATCCCCATGAAATGTTAATAATTCGGGATTGGGTGGGTGAAAAGTAATAATTTCTTCGCAATAATAGCGAAATGTCACGACAGCCAATCTATTCCCAAAATCGCATCAAATCCATGCATATTGATTATGACTAAGTCCGCCAATCAGTCATAGCCGGCACAGACATCCCAATATCCCACAATACAACTTTTCAAACTTATGATATTACCAATGTTAAAGCTACATATACACTATAATAACGCTTACAAATATGTATATTACTTGAGGATGATGTCTGTCTGGCCATGATCGGGTTACATGTGAGGAGTCTGCAGAAACGACCTTGCTCTGATACCAACTAATGTAACACACACAACCCCTACCACGAGATGTAAACTTCTAACCATATAATACAGATATGGTTATCTACAAGTCAAAAGCTAAGTTTTGCAAATGCTAATTAGTATGAGATGCATCACAAAATACTAGCCAAAATGCCACCGATAACTATACACATGAGGCTATACATTTCAAAAGATATAATCCTATAGTATCGTTGAGCGTGCCACAGGTCGTCCCTCACATGCTCCACACGGACCAGACGTCATTACCTCCTCTAAGTCTTACTTCCCGAAGAGGATCTGAAAAATAATTTAAATATTGGGAGTGAGTCGACAAGACTCAGTAAGTGCAAATCAAGAACGTGTATGTAGCATCAAACACATCATATGCGAACAAGAAAAATGAGCGTAGTTTATGCGCCCGTCCACCTACCTATTTCCAAATTTCAATCGTCTATTATCATCTCAATCAGGCACAACAATTACCAACAATTATCGACAATTATCAATTATCCACAAACTATCGACAGTTATCAATCAACTATCCACACCTATCAACATTATAAGCAACTCAATCAAATACAACGCTTATCAACAACTATCGAGATGTACATTTATCAAGCCACTCGATCAAATACAACGATTATCAACAATACTCTTACCGGCCACGCACGCACACCGACCCCATTGGCCACTCACACACTCCGACCCAGAGCTATTGTTTCGATAATCATTCGGCCCAACTTGGCCCCTGGATCAACACTACCATTGTCAAACGACAACACATCGTAAATCGATCACTTCAGTTATATTTTTAATATTGGGAGTGAGTCAACAGACTCAGTAAGTACAATAGAACGTGCATATATACATCCAAATACGTAATTATGCAAACAAGAGAATCGAGCACCAATCAACGACTACCACATAAATTGAACACAACTCTTAAGCAACAGCACTCTTACCGGCCACACACACACTCCGACCCATCGGCCACCACCACACTCCGACCCAGAGCTGCTGTACTTAATCGGTCGACCCACATTGGCCCCAAGACACACGTTATCATAGTCAACGGCCCACATTGGCCCTAAGTCAACACTACAGAGTCACGCGCGTACACACGGTGACTCCATCAGCCAAACACATAAGTTCCAAGCACACCGAATAATCCACCCACTTCACATAACACAAATAATAACTCATTCGCTAAAGCGATGCATAAGATAAACAATCCACTAACGATGGTAAAAACCCATAATATTCTAGAGCTAAATTCCATAACGCCTCGTAAGCCATTCAACAGCTCAAGACAATGCATATTTAAAAGCCATTCATTAGAGGGATTATGCATAAATTGAACAATCAACAAGTTAATAAGGAACTTCGAGTAAATAAAACCACCAAATCTTTAGAAATAAATTTCCATAATGACCTCGTTAAAAGCGCGTTCAACCGGGCTCAATCGAGTCATGATCATATTTAAACATAAATATGCATTTGAAGCTCTACGTACAAGCTCTTGCTCCCTATGCACTTACCTTGACGAGAACTTAAATCTTTATTTGTTGCCTCTTGTCGATGAGATCCCATTTCGTTCCAACTCACAATATCCTAGATAAACCATCATACAATTGCATTAAAATTACATGCGACTCTCATAGGCATTTATACGAACGATTGGCGGGCATGAGTATTACTCCTAAGCCTTTTATAATTTCTTTGGTGCATCTCTTCCCATATTTCGAATCCATCCAAAAATCTAGCATAAACACTTACTAACATGCTCAAAGTATACTTAACAACCCTAAACACCATCATATTAACGCCCAAACACATGAAACCCAACAAATTCGCAACCCTAATTTGCCATATCTTACTTACTTCCACAAAAGCTTAAGCACCAAAGGAAAGAGATAATGTAAATGCTTCATATTACCTAATATTTAAGCACTTGATCTCAAAAATATTCCTCAACCCTTCACTCCATAGCTTTCCCGTCGTCTCCCTCTTTTCCATAGCCAAAAATCGTGTGAGGGGTCGAATGAGAGGTGAGGGATGATAATATAACTTATTTTTATTTACTAGTAAGTCCTCTTTCCCTTTCCATTTACATTTCCACACTATACCTACTTAATCTTGACAATTTAATCCTTACATTTTATTTCTTCCATCACCATAGTTTTCTATATTCCCAATTCCCCCTTAAGATTAATAAAATTATTTTATTAATTTTGGTAGGGATGTTACATTATATCTTCAGTGTTGTGATGAGATAGTGTAAAACATTATTTTGTGTGGTTGAGCTTAACAACGAACGTGCTGCTATAAGATAATTGTGAAGCTTAATAGCCCACGTGCCTCAACTTGGCTTTCTTTTGTCATATAATATTGACTACTATATAGGCAATATTCTATGTGCAAATATAAATATATTCTTTGATATTTTAAGTTATTTTAATTAAATTGTAAGTTTAAATTTCTTGCTTTATTATGTATAAGACAAATTATTTGAGGATATAATTGTAATTATTAAGAACATTATGAGTAAAATTATTATTAAACTTGACACACCAAATTAATTAAGTGGTGGTTATTATAAGTCTCTCCCACTTAATAAAATAGAAAGATAATAATAATAATTATTATACTTCTAATCATCGTATATCACAGGCAACAATTGCAACCCACATATATATAGGAATTTTATACGAGAACACATTGCGTGGACACCTATGATGTCACCGATTCGTGACATGTCAATATTATCTCACATCGACATATGATGTTATGTCTTTTCAATTGACACCTTATAGGTGCTCACAATCTGCACATGTTTTGCGCATTCTCACTAAGGGCATCTCCAACGTAGTGCTATTCCTGGCATTAGACGCCATATATGGTGCGGAAATCTCTACAATCGAACGTGAAATGCCACGCCATTGCTAGAGGATGTACAGTGGTCTGCTATATTCAGCGTGTCACTGTTCATCCGCAACCCATTTTATTTTTTGATTTTGTTTCTTTTGAATTTCAGTTTATCAGCAACATGTTTTGTTTTCTGTTTTGATTTTCTAGCAAAGTAAATTCGAGATTGTAATCGAAATTAGAACCAAGTTCGTTTGTGTTATGGACAGTAAATCTTTACGAAGATGAAGACGATGACGATGTCACGATAGAAAAGTTGGGGAAAGTTGGTCAAGTACAACTATACCCATTAACTTGTACAAAATTTAAAAAATTGCCATTGACACTTTAAAATTAGTTCTATTTGGTTTTTATTTCCTATAATTTTTTTAGTTAAAGGATGGTGTTGGGTACTTAAAATTTAAATTTAATAAGAGGCCGGCTATTTTACCGTTTAAAATATATTGCTTACATAATAACCTATTATTATTTATTTATATGTTAACAAATCTATTCATTTACAATCAATTATATTATAACAAGTCTTTTGCCCCGCACAATGCACATATTATAAAAGAAATAGTTAAAACTATATATAAAAAGAAGTTTCATAGTGAGTTTGACGCGGTTGTTTCCTCCAACGTGGGTGGTTAACTTTTATTTGTTATTGTATTTTATTGAATAATTGATTATTGGATACATGGCGCATTTAGAGACCTCCTACATTTCTATAGTACTATAAGATAAAATATGTATATAAAGTTATTATATAAAAGATTATAATAATGTAGAGGAAGATATAGAGGATGAATGGAGTATGATCACTAATATTAGCTATTTATTTTAAACTAATAAAATCCACATGTATATATAAGGTGAGTGAAACCATGTTGTTTTTCAAATATCGAACAACAACTCTTCACTTTAAATTCCCTTCAATTAATTCACATTCACAAGCCCAAAAATAAAGTCCATTGCTTTATTTACCCAACACAATTAACTATACTAGTAATAAAGATATTTATTCATGTTGTACATATTCCTAGGACTGGGAAAATATATCGAAATACCGCCGTCCTTATCGTATCGAAACGTACCGACGAAAGTTTTGGTATACCGAAGATTTTGGTAAGGTATGATACCGTACCGAAAATTTTCGGTACGGTAATGGTATGAAAATTTAAAAAATTAGGTATACCGATTATACCGACATACTATAATTTTTAATATTATATATATATATATACACACACACACCTACATAATTATATTATTTCAGAAAAATATAAAATTGACAAAAATATTATAAGGAAATTTATTAGCCCATAATTATTAACTATACCCAACTTTCTAAGATTATTGAGGCCCACCATATTTTACTTACATTAGAAAAAACCAAAGGAAATACAAAATACATGTTTATGTAAGGTTATTTTATGAATTAAAAATCTTTTTTATTTTGGACAATCTGGTATTAATAATCCATCTTATTGGGGCCTAAGGGTTTTAAATTGACTAAAAATTCGAAAATAACGAATTAACGAGTTGCGAGACACCCATGGTAAAAAACCCTCCGTGTGAATGGTAAAAAGGTATGATACCGATACCATACCGAAATTTCGGTATGATACCGTATCGAAATTTAAGGTATACCAAAATTTTGGTATGGTATTGGTATGATTTTTTTTCGATATCGAAATTTCGGTACAGTGTACGGTATCACAGTTATGGTACGGTATACCGTACCGAACCACCCTATATATTCCTCATAACAGCGTAAGTTGATCGATCAAATTCATACGAAGACAATTGTTGACTATCAGTTCCAAAAGCTATAATACCATATGTACGTGTACCGTAAAATTAGTGAAAGTTGTGCAATGATTGAAGATATTGTTAGGGGTGTTCAAATTTCGGACAAGACTGAAAAACCGGCCGAACCGAGAAGAACCGAACCGAATTGTAAAAAATCGAACCGAACCAAACTAAAATGGTTCGGATATTGAATAAGCATACGTAAAACTGAAAACCAAAAAACCGAACCAACATTATAAAAACCGAACTGAACCGACCGATGAACACCCCTAAATATTGTAATGTTTTCACGTGGACAAACCCTAACCCAATGAAAAGCCCAAAAGCCCACGAGCTTTGAAGATTAGGGCAAATGTATTGGTGATCCAACGGCTCCAAGCAAGAGATCTAATATCAGCCGTTGGATGTCCAGCAAAGCCTTATATAAATCGGACTGGAGAACTCTTCACCAGCCGATTACCGTCTTTCTTCATTGTCTGCGGCTCCTCTCGAGGTATAATCTACGCAATATTTCTATCAGCTTTCTTAATAGTGGCGTTAGGTATGTGAGTTTTACGATATGGTGGATTACATGATGTACAATGGGGTGTTTCCCTTTATTCTGTTGATCGTATGTAGTGTAAATTCATTGTTTCTCTTTGAATCTCATATTTTTTTGCGTGCGATCTGCTGTGCTTTAGCTTGTCTGCTGTCTGCTATGCTTTAGCTTGTTGCGAGCTGCTATGCTTTATCTTGGTTTTCCTTAATTATCAGCTGTGCGAGCTGTTTGTTGTTCAAATTTGTTTCTTTTTTCTCGTGCCAGCTTTGTTTCTTTTTACTCATGGTGATAAGAAATATTTCGTGAATTTGTGGAACACTATGTGGGTGGTTGCGATCATTCTAACTGCGATGGTTTGAAATGGAATCCCAAAAACAATTTGAGAAATATTGAATCAAGGCTGGAGTCTCAAAAGAGCTCGTTTTCTTCCAGCATCACAGAATTTATTTTTCTGGGATGTTGGGTTAAAGGAACACCAAATGAGCCCGAGAATTGGCACAGATGTAAGCCATAGGCCTTTGGTTTGGGACCATTTCATTTCCTTCTGCTCTTTAGACTGGTGTGGTATAATATGCTTGGCGTTCATAACATAAGTGCATTTGTAGCGTACAGTGACTTACGATTAATGAATACTGTTTTTATTGACTATTTATCTACGTGGGTAATCTACTAAATTTTTCATTTTTAGTTTTATGCTATGTCCACAAGTATGCATGTATTCTTAGCAGTACGTCGACCATGGGCTTTTGGGAGAAGAAGTTGATTTTTTTCTTCTTTCTGATTCTTTGTTCGTTTAATGCAATTCTATTGAAGTTTCAAGTTTTGCAGATTTAACTGAATTGAGAAATAATGTCTCACCGAAAGTTTGAGCACCCAAGACATGGATCTCTGGGATTCCTTCCAAGAAAAAGGGCATCTCGCCACAGGGGAAAAGGTTTATAGTTTTAATATGTCTTATGAGTTTTTAAGACTGGACACACCCCATGCTTATTCCAATATTCAGTTTAAGCTGATATCAATTCGTTGTGAAAATTAGTTAAGGTTCTTAATTCACTCGATGCAGGTTATAGAATAATTTGTGCTAGTTTTTCATCATATCATTTTTTTTGTTTTGCTGAATATTCTCACTTTCTTTCCTAATGTTTCATCGTTCATCTATAGTTTAGATGGTCATTAACACGATTTTCTCACATTGACATGATTTTTTCTCCTATGTTATTTACAGTGAAGGCCTTTCCCAAAGATGATTCTTCGAAGCCATGCAAGTTAACTGCCTTTCTTGGGTACAAAGCGGGGATGACGCACATCGTACGTGAGGTTGAAAAGCCAGGCTCAAGTAAGTTCACCAAATTCTCACTTTTAGTTGTTTCTTGAATCGATTTAATCATCTTATACAATGAACAACAGCATTTCTTTCTTACCATGATTATCCGCAGAACTCCACAAGAAAGAGACATGCGAGGCTGTAACTATCGTCGAAACACCACCAATGATCGTGGTTGGACTTGTGGGATACGTCAAGACACCTCGCGGACTGCGTTGCCTGAACACCGTCTGGGCTCAACACCTCAGCGAGGAGGTAAGAAGGAGGTTCTACAAGAATTGGTACAAGTCAAAGAAGAAGGCCTTTACAAAGTACTCCAAGAAGTTCGACGGCGAAGAAGGCAAGAAAGACATTCATGCTCAGCTGGAGAAAATGAAGAAGTACTGCACCGTGATTCGAGTCTTGGCTCACACGCAGGTAAGTACTATTTACCAATTCATTAAAACTCCAGTACCTTGACAACGCTAGTGGATCAGATCAGACTCCTCACGAATCGTACCCATTTCAGATCCGTAAGATGAAAGGCCTTAAGCAAAAGAAAGCCCACTTGATGGAGATACAAGTCAACGGTGGGAACGTGGCCCAAAAGGTTGACTTTGCATACGCCTTCTTCGAGAAGCAGGTACCAATCGATGCAGTTTTCCAAAAGGACGAGATGATCGACATCATTGGTGTAACTAAAGGTAAGGGATACGAAGGTGTGGTGACTCGTTGGGGGGTCACACGCCTCCCCCGCAAGACCCACAGGGGACTACGAAAGGTTGCTTGCATAGGCGCGTGGCATCCCGCTAGGGTTTCGTTCACAGTTGCAAGGGCGGGTCAGAACGGTTACCATCATAGGACGGAGATGAACAAAAAGATCTACAGGATGGGGAAAGCTGGTCAAGAATCTCATACTGCTGTGACTGAGTTTGATAGGTTCGTCAACTTATACACACAATTGCTTGCATGTATTGTACTATGGTTTACTGTGACTTCGTCTTGAAAATTGCTTGTTTTTTGTTGGATTTTAGGACTGAGAAGGATATTACGCCGATGGGAGGGTTTCCACACTATGGGATTGTGAAGGACGACTATATAATGATAAAGGGCTGCTGTGTCGGGACGAAGAAGCGTGTGGTAACTTTGAGGCAGTCTTTGTTGAAGCAGACTTCGAGGCTTGCGTTGGAGGAGATTAAGCTCAAGTTTATCGACACTTCCTCCAAGTTTGGACACGGACGTTTTCAGACAACTGAGGAGAAGGCCAAGTTCTTTGGTCGCCTTAAGGCTTGAGGATATTATTATCTACGAGTTGAATCAACTTTGCGTGTTTGCTTTTCTATTTGATTTGTCGTGTGAACTTAGTTTGGAATTCTCTGCAGTTCTTGGGATTTTATTTTCTTGTGACTTTCAGTCAGGTGATACTTGTTTATCTTTATTTTTTATGGGATTCGTATGTTATGAAATCTTTTATGAGCTATACCAAAATATTATTCGTACGAATTTAATATTCCATTCCTTGCTATTCATTCATGTAAATGGGAGGAAACGTCTAACCGAAAAAAGTTCATATTTTTCCCTCCCCCCAAACAATATTTCTCTACAAATACTCCTCTCCATCGTTTCCTTCACTCCTCATTTATTTCATATATTCTGTTTTTCCAATTTAATTTCTTGTCTTGTTCCTCTCTCACGGGAAGAACATTATTATTATCTTCTTTCCTTTACATGAGATTCGTGTGAGAAGAAATCAATTGTAATATTATTATATACATAATACATAACACTAGACGATGTCCACCGACGGTGCTCCATTATTCAACGACGACAACAATGTACATATTAAAACAACGAACGGGTCAGCCCCGAATTCCTTACCCGGTTCACCAAGAAATCGGGTCAAATTCATGTGCAGTCACGGCGGCAAAATCCTCCCACGGCCGCCGGACGGCCAGCTCAAGTACGTCGGCGGCGAGACCCGCGTCATCTCCGTTCCCAAACAAATCTCTTTCCAAGGTCGTCCCTCAAAAAAAAAATAAATCTCTGCAATTTGGCCCCATTTTATTTTTTTCGATTGTTTCATTTACTAGTTTTCGTTTATTTCTGCACAGCAGAGCTGATGAAGAAGCTGACGGTGACGATCGACGGAGAAATGGCCCTAAAGTACCAAATCTCGACGGAGGACCTCGACTCCTTAATCTCCGTGAAAACCGGCGAAGACCTCCGCCACATGTTCGACGAGGCCGACCGCTGCGAAGACGCCGCCGGCGTAGCCCAGCAGCGCCTCCGTGCCTTTCTCTTCCCCAAAAATCAGACAACCTCGGACGCCCACGCCGCCGTCGAACAGCAGCGCTGTTACATCGACGCGATAAACGGAATCCTACGTCCGCCCCCACAAAGACAGCAGCAACAAAAACGACAGATGGTTCGTTCTTCTCCGAGCTCTCCCAACAGCCGCGCCGCCGAGGCCGCGAATATCCACCGCGTTCTGAGCTCGCCCAGCGTGTACAACCTCGGCGGCGGCGGTAACAGTAATAGCAACAACAGTCATCACCAGCATTTACAGATCCATCCCAATCATCAGTACCACAATCACTACGGCGGCGGGCTAGTAGGGTTTCAATCTCCCCAGACAGATAGGCTGACGCCGGCGAGGTCGGTGGGGAGGGCGGAGGGGGTGAGGTACCAGGTGGACCCCGCGTCTCAGTACTACTATGCGGTGTCGAAGCGCGCGGTGGGTAATAACAGATGTTGCGTCGGCGGAGGCAGACACTGTGGTGGTGGTGGTGGCGTGGTGCGGCGGGAAGAGACGGCGGGGCAATGGCCGTACTGACGATATTTGAGATGAAGATTTAAGGTTGATTGTGGATCAGCCTGGCGGCGACTTTCGACTAGTCCGAGGAAGTAATGGAGATGGATGCCTCGTTAGTAACAACTATTCCTTGGAGGTTTGATTTGATTGATTGATTGCTCGTATATATATATATATATATATATATTTTTCACCTTTTATTCTTGAATGTGGATAACTTCCTAATTTTTGTAAATACCTCTGTAATTACTTTGTTAATAAGTAAATACCTTAAAATTTCTCATTTCTATGACGTAAGGATGACGTTGTATTGATCGAGTCAAGTGGTCTATCTTTCCCTCACCAGTTCAAAACCAGAAACGTTGGGAGAGTGAAATGTGTTGGTTTTTTTGTGCGATTTGGTAGAGAGAAACGTTAGGGTTGCTTGCGCTTGCTTGTCAATGCATCCCCATGACTGTTTTTAAGTCGAAGATTTTGGGTAACTTTTGTACCTTCAATAAATCGAACATATGCCTATTCTGGTGTTGCATCCCTTGACCGTCGACTAAAGATTTGTAGTCTACGTAAGTGGTTTCAAAAGCCATAATTTTGTGGAGTTTTAAATCCAACTTATGATAGAAGTTCATAGTTTTAGATGCGGTTTGTGTGAATAGGCTTATGATTTGGGTCATCACCCAACTCAACTTTTACATGTAACCCTCCTAGTATCAACTCAACCCATATTGACACCCTAATATATCGCTTAGATTTTCGACACAGTCATAAAAAATTCCACACAAAAAATTTAGTGAGTTTGAATTATACTAGTAGGTAAAGATAAAATAGGCATATGTCACACAGAACTAAGATGATTAGTCTCGTCGGAAGCCGCCGAAGAATCGTCCCATAACACAATAAATAAAATAAATTACACTCCAAAACAGCAATGACTCGCGTTCTCCCAAGAAAAAGAAAGAAAGAAAAAAAAAGGAAGCAAAAACCTTTTCAATCCCATTATCAATCACAGCCTTCTTCAACATACTGCTCCTTTCTCAGAGCCCTCCATCCGATATCCCTTCGATAAAACCCATCGGGCCAATTTATTTCCCCGACGGCCCGATAAGCCCTATCTCTCGCATCTTCGAGATCCCTTCCCTTTGCAGTCACGCCGAGGACTCGCCCGCCCACTGCAATAAAATCGCCGTTCGTGTCCAAAGCAGTGCCAGCGTGGAATACCTTAACATCTTGTGCAGTTTGTTCGGCTTTTTCGAGGTTTCTAATGATCGAACCCTTTTCGTAGTTTCCAGGGTAGCCTTTGCTCGCCATTACGACAACCATGGCCGAGCCTTTAGACCAACTGAGCGATATGTTGCCTGTGCTCAGTTCTCCCTTGCAAGCCGCGAGTAAGATCTGAGCTAAATCTGATTCTAAACGAACCATCAAAACCTGGAAAATGAAGATATGAATGCTGTGTAAGAAAAAAAGGGCAATAGCATCCGGTGAAAGGAATGACTTTATCTTATGCTTATGTCTCCTATAACGATTATATTATAGATTTTGCCAAAAGCGCAAAACATCGTGTCAAAATATGGGTTAATATTTTCCAGACCTGTAATTTAGGTGGAGTGGCATTATATGAACGGAGAATTTAGCGAGTGGCATTATGCGGACGATAACTATCAAAGCGAAGCAATATAGGGACATTATACGCCGGAACCATAGATTTTGCATCCAAAACTGCTTATTGTGAAAGTTATTGTACGTACTCACCTCCTGAATCTGTCAGAACCCAAGATTATACGCTGAAATCCTAAAATTCCGGCGTATGATATCCCCTAAATTGCTAGACTTTCAAAGTTATTACACAAACAATGTCACCCGCTAAAATCATTGTACATATAATGTCACCCCCCTAAATTACTGACCTAAACAAAATTAACCCCAAATTTATCGGTGGAAGATCAAACATCATTGCACCGTTCGGGCACAACAACACTCTGACACCAACATTCTACCGCAAAAAAACGACAAAACGAAAAACCAAATGTAAGAACGACATACTCACCTGGCACTCGGGATCTCCAAAGCGAACGTTGTACTCTATCAGCTTGGGCAAGCCCGACTTCTTCTCTATCATCAGCCCAGCGTACAAAACGCCGACAAACTTACAACCCTCTTCAGCCATACCCTTCACCGTAGGCATAATTATCGATCTCATTACAACGTCCTGCAGTTGCATTGTCAAGACTGGGGCGGGAGAATAAGCCCCCATACCGCCCGTGTTGGGCCCCACGTCCCCATCCCCTACCCTCTTGTGGTCCTGGGCGGATTCTAAAGGGAGGGCATTTTCGCCGTCTACTATGGCGAAGAACGATGCTTCTTCTCCTTCTAAGTACTCTTCTATTACAACTCTATGGCCCGAAGATCCTAGGATGTTTTGGACTAGCATTAGGTCGACTGCCTCGTAAGCTTCTTCTAACGTCATTGCAACTATGACTCCTTTTCCAGCGGCTAATCCATCTGCTTTTATTACGATTGGAGCGCCTTGCTCCTCGACGTAGGATTTCGCAGATGAAGGGTCGGTGAACGTTCTATACTGAGGAATAAATCCAGTCAAGAATCAGAACAGACATGTAAGAAAATGAAACCATCTAAAGAAAAGAACCTACTTTCATTACCTTCGCAGTTGGGATATTGTATTTGTCGCACAACCGTTTCATGAAATCCTTGGAACCTTCTAAAGCAGCTGCTTCTTTGGACGGGCCGAAGGTTAAGATCCCACCCTTGACGAGATCGTTAGAAAGCCCAGCGACGAGGGGAGCCTCTGGCCCGATGATGACCAGCCCGATATTTTGGTTAAGGCAAAAGGCAATCACAGATGAGCTGTCTGAGATGTCTACGTCCTCGACGCAAATGGCGTCGCCCGAACTTGAAATTCCAGGATTTCCCGGGGCACAGAAGACGGTTTCACACGAAGGAGATCGCTTTAGAGCGTAGCATAGGGCGTGCTCTCTTCCACCACCGCCAATAACCAATACGTTTACTTTTCTGCTATAGGAAGATATTATTATTACATGGAAGGCAAAGTTACGACAGTGGTATGAAAAGGGGGCAAAATCCATCCTTTTTCAATTGTTCATGGTTCAGAAGAAGTGTCAGAATATAACCCCAGAAAGTAGATTGAATTATAACATCGAGCCCGACAAAATTCGCAACCAAAAAGATACATTGGAGAAAATTACAATTTTTAATGGGTAGCAGTTAACAAAACAACAAACACATAGAGGACAGAAACAGAGAGTAAAGCGGATTGCACCTGAATCAGAGGAGACCCCATTAATCGAAGCCCTGCATTTGGAAGCAGGGACAAACAACGCCTGATTCTTCCCACGACGAACTCTAATGAAGTTCCAATCGACGGGCTTCGCCTGAGGCCGCAAGGGTTTGAATATCTTCGGCGAAGAAGTGAAGAAACAGTCTTTACTACTGAAGAATAGAGAGCTTTTATCGTGAAGCGCAGCTGCTAAGGATTGCGAGAAGGTACACGCCATCGATTTTTCAGGAGTTTTAGGGTCTTCGCAGCTGAAAGTGATAATAGTGAAGATTCGCCGTCCGTGGCCGTGGGTGGTCGTAGGTTTGCTGAATACTCGGATCGGGTCGGGTACGGGTGGGTGTTGTGAGTTGTGCAAATTTGAGTTTTTTTATCGAATGTGAGTATTAGTCAGTAATCCTTCGTCCCAAATCATTTTATACTAAATCATGCGTTCCAAATCTTTTGTACATTTCCTTATTTAACAAAAAAACTATCACAAACAATCAATATAATAATATTAAATATTCTAAAAGACGTAAAATTACACTTTTTTACCTTTTAATTGTACTATACTATATTATTAAAATATTCAGTTTTTAATTCTCGTGCCACCTCCCAAATGTCCATAAAGATTAGGGACAGAGGGAGTAATAAGGAATGATATGTGTATTGTACCTAACAAGCCGTGTACTTTTTATATTTCAGGGTTTATATTTTTGTAGAAATGGAGTACGAATGAAGAGGAATAAGAGCTCAAGGTTTGGTTCGCGGATTTAGCTATATTTTAAATGTTGGCTTATGACATATTCAAGTGTTTGGTTTGTAGGTTTAAATAAATCATGAATTCATTTAATCCTACTTTATACTCATGCCTACGGATTTAGATAAACACACATCCTCGTAAGTCATAGGTGTTTTCTAAAATCTACTGCAGTTTTGTTCAACTTTTGACGAAAAAAAAAAAAAAAAATCGAACACAAAATCTTCAAGAATTTTCGATTAAAAATAATAAGATAAACAAAAAAATCTACAAAGCTACATCACAAGAACTAGCACAGCAAAAAATAAAAAAGCTTTCAATATCCCATGACTTGCGAGCTCATACTCAACAAAGAGCTGAGAGCACTTGGCTCAAACTTCCTTGCAAAGAGGTAGCAAACCTCAGACCTCTCCGAGTTGTAAGAACACAAAGTCCCATTATTCCTAATAGACTCAATCATACCCACCGTAGAATTCGCCTCGGTGAAGCTCGCCGGGTGAGGTGCGATCACAGACCAGTCAACGTAAGTCACGTCCTATTCGAGTTCAACGAACCGTAAAACTTGTTCAAATACGTAGGAATATAGTGCTCGTCGGGATAACAAGAGGGCCTACAGTATCTCTTGAACAGCGTGTAATAATCAGTGTCTGCAATAATCTTGACAGCTAAGGCTCGATGCATTTCGAACCATTGAGACCCTTTTCTCCACTCTCGAAGACTAATGTAAGGCAGCATTCTTCTGCTGTAACGCCCCCTACCATAGCGAGAAGGGTCGTCGTAAGATTCGACGAAACTGTGCTGAGAGTTTATGAGGTATTCGTACACCGTCGGGAAGTTGTGCACTGGGATGCAGCTTTCCGATAGGAGAACAAATCTTTCGTTCGAAAAGTCGAGGAGCGCGTTTGCCAGGAGGCGTTTCTCTGCGTCGACTAAAGAGACCGAACCCCACTCGACTTTCTGGGACGGGCGGAAAGAAAATCAAGGAAACAAAAAACCAATTCAAGAAAAGGGACGAAAACGCAGAAAAAAGAATCTCCGAACGCATAATTCGCTGACCTGACTTGGGATTTCGCGGCGGTGGAAAGGAGAAGATTCTGAAACGTTCAGCTGAAACCTCGGAGGGGCGTGGACGTAAATTGAGTACCTTCGAACGTCTTGGCCGTTAAAGAATCTCTCCCAAAGGGAAGCATGGGCAAGGGCCACGAGTCATGAACATGAATGCCACTTTGGGCATTCGCCTGAAAGGGTATTCTTCTTTCTGAGGAACCATCGAAGCTCGCCATAATAACTCTTCGTCGGTCATTTCGTGGGTTAGGTTTTGAGGCCCGAGGAAACCGTCGATGCTCAGACATCCTCGTCCTTCTCTGATGCAGTTTAGGGCGACGTTCTTGTCGTTGTACTGAGCGTATCTGCTGCTAAAAACTGTTGTACTGATCGTCGCCGTAGATGAAGTAACGATCGATGTGCGAGCTAGCTACTAGTCCTATGACTACGCCTGCGACGAAGATTAGGAAAATTGTGATGATCCTTAAGAGGCTGATTGAGAAATCAGCGACTGATATTGGCCCTGAAGAACAGAATCTGCTCTCTGAGTTCTTTGCCATGGTAATTAACTCTATAATTGAAGCCCTGTACAGCTCGAAATTCACAATCCCAGCATCAGATCAGCCCAAAAAATCGAATCTTTAACCCCTTTGCCAACCAACTTGAGTCTATTACACGAGATACTGTAATAAAAACGCCAATCAAATCCAAATAAACAAACCCAAAAGCCAGGAGATCCCAAATCGGAAACTCGAATTAGGGACAATCACACACAACTACTCTTGGCGCTTGAAAATTGAATGGGCTTCGCTGTAAACAGACGAGAAAATGTCAATTTTGGAAAAAACAGTAAGAATTTTAAAAATTACTCGAGGGGGTAATAAATCGAGTATGATTCAGATCTCAGGCCTCTGCTACTTGCTATAAACGCGGACGATCAAATACAAGCAGAAAAACAATTTGAGAGGGACTCGATCAAAGATGGGAAGGATGAAGATATGATCTTTTACTTAATACGCGGCAATTGCAAAGTCAAATTGAACATAATGGGGTTCCATGAGCTAATGTAATGGTGTAAGTAATTCTAATGCCAACTCCAAACTTCAGTCTGACCAAGAAAATAATAGTTTTTTTAATGATCACCGAAGCTGCTTCTTCCCTTCGGTGTCCGTCCCATTCAAGAAATTGGAAAACTCCACTTCGTTTAAGCCTTTGACCATGTCAAAAATTTTAGGCCTTTTTTTCGTTTTCGTCTTATTGCTCAAGGTTCCGAAATCCAAGTTTTCGAACCGCATCGAACATTACAGTAGTTCAAGATTTAGTTGTTTAACCGGTATAGAATGGGAGTTAAATCGGATTAACGATATCTTTAGCTTTTATAAATACATATTTTTTGAATAAATCAAATAGAAAATATACATGTTTTTATGAAATTTTTCGAAATTATAGTTTTATAAAATTAAGGGGCAAATTATTAAAAATAAATTGCGTTGGGATTAAAAATTAATTGAACCAATGGGATGCGACGTATTAGATTTATCAATCCGGGGGTCAAAATTAAATAGAAGAAAAATATTGAGTTAATTATAAAATAAAAATTATATGTGGTTGATGGAATTCAACCCAAGGCCATCACAAGAGTATTGTCTCATTGAGAGCCTCACTAGTCACCAACCACTAGACCACACCAACATTTGGTATAGCATAATATCATGCTTCCTGAAGTCTTATTCAAGACCGGTATCTGCAGTCGGTATTCTGTATAGTACTTAAGTCAGTCCTGGTCTCATATGTACCGCTTTTATTCCTCCTTATGAACCGATGCTTTAGGTCTCCAGTTTTCATATGATTAGTCAGTTGTGTCAACACCAAAACTGTTAATCCGAATGTTCAATTCGTATTACTAGCAAGAACGGTCGATCGAAGATTAGAAACCATCACTCGAGGCAAAAGAAGGATCATTATTTATCTTCGAACAGATCATATATCAACAATGTTAACCACTGTCTGAAGAACTGAATAGACCTATTTTTCTTTGCTAGGAGTATTATATCTGTACTCTTATATTAATGCTCAGCACCATTTAAAACTGTCAATTTTAGTTCATTTTAGTGTATCAATTCAATTACACCAAAAATTTAAGCCTATTTGGTAGTTTACTCACGTTCAATTCATAAAAACTGTCGGGGAGTTAAAAACTGCTCTGAATGTATTTTTTTAGACGTGCCTTCTAAATAAAAAAAAAAAAAAAAAACTGCTCAGCCCACTAACAAAAGCAGGGATTGTCATGAAGGAAAAGACCAAATTGCCCCGAGCAGTTATGGTGCCCTTGCCACCTGTTATCGTCTTTTTCTTTTATGTACTTACAAATCGTAGAGAATTAAAACATTTTAAGTTAGCAATAATTTTTATACAATAATTATATTATTTTATAATTTAGTGCACACACATGGAGTGTGCCAAATTACTAGTATTAAATTACCATTCATGGCCATCCAGAAATAAGAAATCACATTCATAATTATACGTTTCTAAAGTTAGTAATATGTGCAAAAATAGAATCTTTCAAAATGTATCTTACCTTGCAAGACAAGCCACACATCTAATTGTTACTATAAAAATGGGATTGACACACGGAAGGGATGCACAATTGACATAAACGTCGCACGATTTGGATTTCTTCATCTCATCTCTAAGATCATGCCTCGCCGAAGCTCAGGTAGGTTTCTTTTTTTTGCTTCAATTGAAGGGTATTGCTCTATTTTTTTTTCAATTTCAATTGGGTGATTTTTTTGTCGTTTGTGATCGATATTTTTTTTTTCTAGGCATTGAGTAGATTGTTTTGGTAGCTTCTTAAGATATACTCGTCGTTTTAATTTCGTACTTTATCGTTAGTAAATGTCAATAAGTTGAATCGCTTGGTTTGAAATGAGCAGAATTTTTGTTATTGGGTCTTATTGGGCCGGCCAACATAAGAGGAGAGTTGATCCATATAAAAGATGAGCTTTCATATCCTAAAATCAATCGTGATAGGTGGAGTAGACCCATCTACTTATATACCGATCAAATTCTTCTCAATTATCCAACTGGACACATGTGACTTATTTGGGTTTCTAATTCTTAACATAGCTCCCCTTATCAAGCTTTTATCTTCTAGTCAAAGCCTTCATTTCTGCTTATGCGTTGGCTATGCATGAACTGAAAAGTGTTAGGCCTAGGCGTTAATAATATCGTCGTTAAATGTTGTAACTTGCAAGTGAAATTCTTTTGCACGTTTTACACATAATTACGCAAACTTCTAAGCCTTTATCTTAAACCCAAGTGCTTGGCTATCATAGTTTGTGGATTTTGGGATGGGTGTGAAGGATTGATTAATCCCGCTGAAAGTTGTGGTTGTCCCATAGCCGACGATGATTTCTCACCGATCCATACTGAACCTAATCGAAATGTGGGAACTACGGTGGCTTTGTGTGGGGAAACCTATCTGACTAAATATATATATAATATATATTATATAATCTTTGTCTTATAAACATAAAACTAGTGAGCTTAACTAACCACACTGATTGGTTTTCAACATGGATTGGGTAGTGTGTAAGGTGCCACGTGTCAAATTTTGAATCCACTTGAATTATGCCCTCGAGACAAAACCTTCATTTAAAACGTTAAGTTGGGAAGATTCGTATATGTATGAATTTTCTTTGCTCTATACGATTGCGCACAGGAAAATCTTCCCGCCTCCCTTCTCGCCTTCCTACTACTCGAGCACGTAACCCTCCACCTAAGCCAGGTATAATAATGTTTCGTTATGCTAATTAAGAATGTAAGTGATATTATTATACATATGGCTTTCTTGGTTGTCCTTTCCAATATATTGTGTAATAATATGGAGGATGATCGTAGAATTATGTATAGTATTTTGCCTTAAAAAGCTGACGTTATGATAATGTTGTTTGTTATTGTAATGGACATACACAACACAGTGCCTTAATAGCTCGGGGAGTGACATTGGTAAATGCCAGTTCTACATGGATATGCTGTCCGAATGCAAAAGGTTGACGAACAAGGCCAGCTCCATGGCTTCTTCTTAGGTTGCCTTGCTTGCCTTGGCACATTCTATTTCTTGAAAGTATTTCTATTTGTCTTGATTTGAACATTGTTTCCTATCAGACATGTATTCGTGATGTCTTGGCACATTTTGTCAAACATTTCGTTGCACCAATAATTACTAGCAATCTTGCACATTCTCGTATTAGTTACTTTAAATAGATAAATTATTTTTTGCTTGTATTGTTATATCTTATATTTTTTGTATTATAAATGGCTTGCTGGAAATATTCACGCACTTACGCTATTTACGATATGCAAAATGCGAATCACGCGTTTTAAAATTTCCTGGGTGCAATTTCAAAAGACCCATTATGTAGTTGAGATTATTTTGAAATGATTCGTAGTTGGATTTATTTTGACCGGACAAAAAATCACTCGGTGAGATTATCAATGTTAAGTTCTCCTAAAAAAAACAAAATTTATTTTACAATTTTATTTAAAAGATCATTTTAAATATATACATAATTAATTAATGTAAAAAACATAAATACACCTGCTAAACAAGTTTTGCAAGTGACATGAGTGCGTGCAATGTCGAAAGACTGATTATATTAGTATTATTCAGAAGTAATTCATAGTTGGGTTTATTTTGAGCGAACAATCAATTGGTGGGATTATTATCGTCAAATTTTCCTATATTACTCATACACATATATATATGCACTGCAACTTGCAAATAAAAATATTTCGGTAAGAAATATAAAGAATTCTACCTCTTATTACAATCTTGAAGTATATTGATTAATATTTTTTCCTTTACATTTTATTTCTCCACTACAAACCTAGGAAGAGATTTGTGGGAATCCGAAGAGAGATATGGGGACGGGGATACATCACATATCAAATCATGGTGGGTCAGTTTGAATATAATTAAGTGTCGCAAAAGAAAAAGCTGAAGAAAAGCGCTACTATAAATCGTAATATATTAACAGAATATAATATAAAACACCAGTATTAGTACCTAGATGTAGGGCTATTATTTTGTATGCAGTCCTTGTTCGTTGGTCACGATTGAAACATAATTTAATGAAACGTAAGGATGATATTATGTAATAGTTAATTCAATGCTTTGTACCTGCAAGTACTATAATAATATTTCCCCGACATAAGATAACATAGTTTATGTTTACTCTAAACAAAACAACCCTACAACTGTCTTTACGACATTTAAGGAAATATCAAATCTGTATAGATCATCTTGTCTCATGTAAATTTATTCAGCCAACAAAGTTCTAGTGGACGAAAAAATTATTTCAAATTATAACCTTCCTGCTTTCTTTTCGTCATATTCAGATCGACGGCACTTTTTATATATATATATATATATACAATATATATATATATATGTGTGTGTGTTGTGTGTACAATTATTCCCCAAATGCTATTGTAAATCCGCTCTAATGAAAACATTAGAAATACTTTCGTAACTATTTTTGTTTGGACGATCATTAACATATATATATACGCCTATGAAAGAGAGCAGAAGATTCTCTTCAATAATGGAAGTGACAGCAAACAAATTAATTAAATTATTTAGGGTTTGTTACGTACAAAGCTTGTTAACATATGCCACAAGCCAATTTCAGAAAGTTCCCAATTCCCATAGTGGTTGAATTTCCTAAACTTAAATACTAAAACCCTAAATAGTGAAATATAGTACTCTTCCACTGTCAGTGATCTATACGTTAGACAAGCAAAACCTTAAAAAAAACTCTAATTCATCGGATTTTACAAAACCATCTCACAGTTTCCTTTGTACGAGGTAGCGACCACCAGCTTTAATCTAATCTAAATATGTGGTATGAACAAATAGTTATGTAACAATTGATGACATAGAATAATCATCGTTTACGTAATATATATGTATGGAAGCATTTCAATGTTTCTTTTTCTACTGAGATTATAATCTTGCATTTCCTCATCATGGGCAAAAAAAGATTAAAATAGTATCCAACATGTAAATAATGTAATTACACAGTTAACACCTGTCTTAAAAAAGGTTAGAATGCTTATGCTTTACCAATTTAAGAAGTTCGTTTTGTATGTATATCCATTGCATATAAAGTCTTCAGTTTTCCCTAAAATACCACAATCTCTTCTTGATCTTAGAACTTATTCCACTATTATTGCATCTGAGAATAGTAAGCTCTAACCTTTACTCTTTTCTTTGTCTTTTCTTCTGTTTCAATGGCCTGGCTTAAGATATTCAATCCCTTGAAGATCATCTCTCTAAGATAAATCATCATTAGGTTTTCTTGATCTCTAACTTACGACTAGTGTTTTGATAGCTTATCGTTAATTCGTCGAAACCCTAATCATTCATTTCCTTTGTTTTGTGTTCTTTCTTTTCATTCCTTTTTTTTTTTTATTTTGTTTCAAAGGATATTCAGACAACATGGGAAGAGGTAAGATCATTATTCGAAGGATCGATAATTCGACCAGCAGACAAGTGACTTTCTCGAAGAGGCGAAACGGTTTGCTGAAGAAGGCAAAGGAATTATCGATCCTATGCGATGCTGAGGTTGGATTGATTATCTTCTCTAGCACTGGAAAACTCCATGACTTTGCAAATACCAGGTTCGATTAGTGAAGCATTCGTACAAGAAATAACTTTCCTTAGATCGATCGATCTATATTTTCCTCATCGATGTCATGATTTCCCCTTTTTTAGACTTAAATGGCTCTATAAATACAAACTGTGTTGGATAATAGAGTAATACGTTGACCTAAAACGCATGAATTTATACCATTGATGGAAACTTCATTTGTCTAGTGGTTCTTGCAGCACTCAATCTGATCGATATCCCTTATTAAACTATTGTCTGCTGAGAACATAAGCCTTAATGAATTACTTATGAAATGGTAGAACGAAATTAGAAGGATCCAAAAGAAGCATTCTTGGAAACCTATATAACATATGCTGGAAACCTATTTTTTTAAAGTCGTGCCGTATGCTGCCTCTTAATTTTTCAGCATGAAATCTGTAATTGAAAGATACAACAAACTCAAAGAAGAGCATTTCCATCTGATGAATCCAGCTTCAGAGGTTAAGGTACACATATACATTTCAATCAAATTTTTTCTTCTCATTTCATCAGTGTGTGTGCGTGCGCGTGTGTGTTTGTGTTGGTAAGTCTCTCATCAGCAACAGAAACGTACTTCAACAAGTTAAGCATGGTGCAAGTTAAGTAAAGGACAGGTGAGAAACACAACAATGCATAATTGGAACAACCTAACTTGATAAATCTTGCTTTTAATAAGATGGTCTGAGAATGTTAAGAATCAGATGATGATTGACTGTATTTGTGTTAAGGATCATTAACTTAATGAGAAAGAACAAGTGAAAGAAGCCTTACATTGAATAACCTATAAGAAGCCTTATGTTCTTCTTCATCATAATCTCACAACACCACGCAGTGAATTTGCTGCTTGATGAATTTGTCCTCCTTCAAAACTCAGAGAGCTATGATTCATAAGCCTTGACTCACACCTGCTAGGAAGCACACACGCACACACATATCAAACTTAATTTACTGTAGAAGACGCAAGAAATATGAAACTTTGTAATATCAGATCAAATCCTATGAGCTATAATTGTTAGCATTTCCAGAAAAACTAAGATCTCTAATGCTGCAATCTGCAGGAGCAGCTTTCGTGCGAGAAAGACCTGATCTGAAATCTGAATCATAGCTCTGATCCAAAATCATTCACTGTGAGTTTAAGGATTTTGTTATAAGCTAACGAGTGGCAAAAATTCATGGCAGACATGGTCCACTCCAATCCCAAGTCCATGAACCAGAGAAATGCCTCGAGTAGAAATGCTGGTTCCGACTCGAGGATCATAAAATTTCATTAAAACATAGTTCGTTTGCTTGAACAGTGACAGGGACTGAGATGGTGGAACACCACATAGAAACACGAAAGCTTTGATGGAACTTGGTATGGGCTTCAAGTAAACTACTCCCATAATCAGGAACTTACTAAATTTTGTCCATCAAGCATGTTACGCCACTCTTGGCATCCTTCATTCTATTATCACATGCTCCTGAGAACTAGAAAACGTCGTTCTAGAGTTGAGTGATCAGTAAATTTAGCATCATATGATAAAAACAGATGTTGTATAGACTCATGTTTGACTTCACCTAGCTACACGAACCGTCGGGTTAAATTGACGTCAATCGAAGTAAGTCTATGACGGCCAAATAAGTTGGATCTAATTCTAGGCATCTCTTACAGCTCAATCTATGTAAGATCATCTGTTTGAGGTACTGAACTGAATCCCATACACGAAGATAGTTATGTGCATGAGGAAACAGAAAAGGATGTTAGAATTCTTAAAGAGCAAGAACATAATGAAACTCAAGCAGCTTTCTTCGACTTGGGAAAGTTATTGACAAATTAGGAATATACAATAGAGAAAAGGTAATGAGATGTAAGTACTCTAACCTGTACGTTAGAAATATTACAGATCCATCACTCCAACACGCGCCAATGGATCGTTTTGCTCATCTCAGAAGACGCTGAAATAGTGTTAGGTGGCTCATCAGTGAGCTTCAGACTACACATTCCATTGAAGCTTCTGAAAATAACTGATCAGCCAAAGCTTTAATACTAGGTGCCTTAGCTTTAACATTAGGTGCGAACATAGTATCTTTAGCTACTCAATTTAGATCTCACTCAAGATTTTAAGACATCATATCTTAATAAATGTAAGATTTAAAAAAGAATTTCTCAAAGAAATTCATATGATTCTCTTTCTTTGGTTCTGCATTTAGCTCATCGTTCATTCGCAAATACCAATACTTCACATACATTTATATCTGCAATCCTTCTATGTGGTATTCAACCAATACCCCCATGATGAAAATATGTGCAATGTTTGAGATCAAATATAACCAATTCGTGCTCGAAGAGAAAAAGATGGAAAGGGACATAAAGCACTGGCCAGTATTCCGATCTTATAAAATGTCGATAATAATACAATCCTCTTGATTCTAAGGCTCATGTAGATGAAATAACAGCCATGTCCAATGTTTTAGTGTGGAACGTAAACGATCAAGAAAGACGAAATACTAACTCTTTTAAGCAAGAAATTATTATACATAGCAAGATAAACTACTCTGATCAACCAGAGTTTCGTGGTTAACAGGACTTGGATCGATTTAATATCTTGACTCAAGAACATTATGATTTTCTGTCTTTCAAAGGAATCGAAATATAAGTAAATAACAAATAGTGTCATGCTGCAGAGAATATACGCAGATCCTTATTCAACCTAAACATTCATGATCATGTTTACAGTTTCATATTTATTTGATGTCAGACAAAAAATAACTTACAGTTTTTCTTCGCAGTTCTGGCAAAGGGAAGCGGCAAGCTTGAGAGAACAACTGCACTACTTGCAAGAAAGCTACAAGTAAGCTCAGTAAAAGCCGCAACTGCTTGCCAATTGAATGAGCCTTTGAATTATGTATTACTATTCCATCTATTACGCAAGCAATATCAAATAGTGCAATATCTTAAAGAACATAAAGGAAACTCGAAAGCTTAGATTCTCTTTACATTGTGAAACACATTCTCTACTGACTTTTTAGGACGCTTTTGGGAGAAGAATTGTCAGGTTTAAGCATCAAAGACCTACAGAATCTCGAAAGCCAACTCGAAACAAGTCTTAAATCCGTGCGTGAGAAGAAGGCATGAAACATCTTTTCTTTTTTCCTTAGCTAAGTTACTCCAATCATTGCACATTGTCTCACGTGTTTTTTTTCCTTACAGGAACAATTTCTGACTGATGAAACCAGAGAGTTAACTTGGAAGGTCTGTACACAAAATTTTTCATTCTTTTGCTTCATTTTTTCCTTCTCTTTTTTCATTTGGCATTCATGAACGTAAGAAATAAGAATAACAGCTTCATCACTCTTTATTTCCAGGGAAAACTCATTCAACAGGAAAACATTGAACTGCTCAAGAAAGTGAAACTTGCTAGCCAAAAGAATGAAGAACTCAAGAGAAAGGTAAGTAGTAGAAAATTCCGAAAATATTGCAGTTAAAAAAAACGAAGTGCGAGCGAAACTTACGAATGGGGACATAGGTTTATAACAAAGGGGAAACAAGTGAAGCAGCAAATAGGTCCATCATACCATATGATGCTCATTTACGGGAAACCACTGCCCTAAAGCTGGGCCAGCCATAGACTGAGAGATATCGTTTTACTAAGGTAACAATATCAGGATAAACTATCCTCAAGTCATTGGTTCTATTCTATAACTATACGACTCACTGACCTCATCATTTGCAACAGGTATCAACTGCATTAAGGAGATTGAAGCAGCCCCTCATATAGAGACGTAATGTAATACAGTATAGACATGTCCATAAATCTGAAAGGCTTTCCATCACACAACAACTATGTCTACGTTTGAAAAATCATGTGGAGATGATTTCAACGTTAAGTGAATCTGTTCTTGTGTGAGACTGAGAGTTACTGAATAAATGTGTAATCATGTGTGTGATTAAGACATATGTACCTCTTAACATACTTGATGACTGGCCCACTTGTCTCAATGTAAGCTGCTGCTCGAAGCAACACTCACTCACCAAGATCTAGCTACAGAGTTCATTCTCCAGCGCATTATTACAATGTTAGCCACATTAAGTAAGCACATAGTCCTGCGGTTTAAGTAACACATGAATAAAGGTGAAAGTGTTACCATAGCGGTGGTATCCCAGCATAGCTTTGCTATGAACCACATGCTTAAACTGAGAGACTTGCATGATTGCACAGCAGATATGAGGTTTTTTCATATAGCAGTGAATCCCTTAACATGTTAATTCAAAGATCATTGAGCTACTTCAGCTAACAAACACCATGAACATGTAACGTAATCAAGTCATATTTCTGGACACTATACAATAGAAGCACCCAAAAACCCTTGCATATAGGAAACAATATGGAGTAAATCGTAAGAATTCAGAGGAAAAATCTAACCGAATCAATCCACTTTTTCTGTCTTGTCTATTAGCATAAAGACCTCCTAGGTTTGAACATAAACCTCCAGCCAACCCCTGCACCTTACTTCCATATCAGAAATATCAAGAACACAAAGAAAGTTCCCCCAAAAAAAATTACCATCTTTGAGGAAATCAGAAAGTTGAAGAAACACAATTGATTGATGCGATGAACAAGCCAGGCCGTCGTCTGTACTGTAACATATTTAGGAAACAAAACAAATACAGAACCGAAAACAAAAATCCCAGAAATATGGGCATTGACTCTTTCTTAGCCAGTAAACTGTGTGAATGTTGACGACTTTTGCGTACATATTAGTGGCGAACGAAAAGGAAAAAAGATGAACGTAAAGAGAGAGAGGGAGAGAGAAGAAAATATCTTAGGACCATAAAAGACGTTGCACTACACTACACAAGCAGCTGATCATTGTATTGTACGAGGATTTCTTTTATGTGCTATTTGGCTCAAGTATAAACCATTTGCATATGATGATTATTACATTTATGATTGCGATGCATGAAATATTGAAGTTTGATATAGCCGGCCCATAATTAATAAATCGATACACCGTAAGCAAAAGTTCAACTGTAGATTCCCACTACGCATACGAAATTTCTCGAAGACGGCTTTCGTCAGCTCAATTATAATAATAATAACAGAAAACAAAGAGAGATCATTAATCTTAGGCGACAACAAAAAACAATGGAAGATAAGCTAAAAGCAAAGAATAGCCATTTTGTAAATAAATAAACATATATGTCGAGCTCAATAACGATCGGTTTCGTGGTGTAGTTGGTTATCACGTCAGTCTAACACACTGAAGGTCTCCGTTCGAGTCCGGGCGAAGCCATTCTGTTTTATACATAATTTTTTTATTCTATTCCTGGTCGGGCCCACAAGTGAGGTGCCATGTCATATCTACTGTGCATTTATTAGTTGCGATTTTTGGATCTTTGAACTGCAACAGTTTATTTATCTTATTTACATTACATTGTCCAACCAAAGGCGATCATGTGTGTCTAAGAGGAATAATCTCATTTAACAATTAGTCTCCATTGATCGAATTGGTCTTAAGAAGAAACCAAAACTCTTGGAACAAAATCTAGCACACACATTCCTACGACCTCTTTCATACCCCTACTATAACATCGCATCTCTATAGCATTATAGAGGTGTGTGTCATGAATCTTCGAAGTGATGATCCGTCTCATCGAATATTCTTCCTGTCAGAAAAAAAAAAATCCGAAAAAATCAAGTACGGTTCGAAAATAAATACGCTAAAATGATGTGGATTTATTTTCGGGCTCTTTCCTTTTCACCTGCAGAAGTTCTTCGATGACATCTTCCATGGTAATAACCCCGACGGCTTCTTCTTCCTCGGGAAGCCTTGGCATTGCATTGCCATCGATTTCTAGTATATCAGCATACATGTTCTTGGTCCACTTTCTGGCTCCTCGGCGTCCCACCTTTGAAGGAATTATTTCCGCTGTTTGGGAAACTCTTCCATTTCTGAAGAGGTCGTTTGGGCTTTACGCTCCTTTCCGGCGAAGAGCGCTTTTCGCCATCGATGTTTTATTTCACGTCTTTCGCCGAATCTGAAAGTCAGGCAGCATTGTAAGAGCTAAGAGAAGAAAGAAAAACTGCGTGTTTTCTGGCGAAAGTTAGTGAACTTACTTTCCACAGACCCATTACTAGCAGACATATCCATTGCTTTAGTAGAATTTCTCACCACGACAGCCATGTGACTGTGTGGCCTTTCTGAAATTCGTTTAAGATGTCGTAAAGCGGCATAGTTTCTGGAACCCTAGTACGAAAAGAAATAGCATAGTATTTAAAAGGGTTCGATATACACAATTAAAAGTTTAAGTTTTCGGGGACAGATAAAAAACATACTTTGGGATTCTTCGGATTGTTACACTCTTCACTGGAACTTTATCCTCGGGATGAATGGTTAAGAGATTTTTTACCTACATGTCAGAAAGAATAGCAAGTAAAACATCGTGGAGTTTATGTCTTAGCACATACGACTGATTATTTAGTTCAAGATATGACATGTGCGTGCATTATTTCGTAATTATGTTTAAGCAGGGAACAGATGAGCAAAATCGTGATTTACCAGAACGAGTCCGATGATGTTTGTAGGTTGCTCATAGTAGACAGGCACCCTGCTATGTCCTTTCTCCAAAATGAGATTCATCAAGGTCCTTTAGAGAGAGAGAGAGCATGAGAAATTTCACTAACATTATTAAATTGTAGGGAAAGAGGCAAAAACAAAAAAAAAAAAAAAAAGAAAAAAGGTATCACCTATCAAGCTTTGCATTTACATCAATGGCAAAAGTTTCGGATATGGGAGTCATGGCGTCACCAGCAGTTTTCTCAGTGAGTTCGAGTGCCCCAGCGATTATAGTTGTCTCATCGTGTGTGAGTTCTCCACCTTTACCAGCCTAAAATCAAATTAGCACGAAGACTAGATTACTCCTAAGGTAGAAGATACAGTTTTAAAGAAACGATAAGATAATCACTAAACGTTCCAAACTTTTGTGACATTGATACCTCATTGCCGTGTAAAGTAACAAGTGTTTTGAGTTCAGCACGACGAAAAGAGTTCTGTGCCCATTACCAAGCAAGTGATCAAACAACTGAAACCACACAACGTATGTGGGGGAAAAATAAGGAATTTGCACAAGGGTCTTGGAAAACACTTGCAATGTGTTGAAAAAGATAAATAATGCTTTACCTTGCTAATTGGGTATG
>JAPQWV010002973.1:0-47561 GCA_027422505.1 Craterostigma plantagineum | reverse complement strand
TTGTGTTTCTAATTATTGTTATTTACCGTCTCAACAAACTAAAATATTTACTAGAATATTTAAAAGACGGTTTTCTCTAAGTTATAGTTCCTTTGAGTTCGATACTCGAATACTTGCCACTTCTATACTATTTTCGATAGGTACACTTGCCTGTTGAGCGTCGGTTTGTCGATATCCGCTCGATCAAGTTTTTGGCGCGCCGTTGCTGGGGAACTATTGATATTTGGAAAGTTTAGTTTATTATTCTAGCTTATTATTTTATTATTGTTATTGTTGTTGTTATTATTATTGTGTGTGATTTATATTCTTATTATTTATTATTTACGAGTATTTTTTTCTCTCTTATTCTAGGTAAATCGGAGGCAAAGTCATTGCCAGAAATGTATGACGTCCCCCGACACAACCGCGTTCAATGCTAAGTTCGACGTCCTACAACAACAAATTACAGCAAACGGCCTTCAGATGCAGACCTTAATGAATGCACCTTACCGCATCTTACAACGAAGTCAGCCGTTAACACTGTACAGTTACAGCATGCCCCGATGATCCCCACAAACTTTCATGCCTCCTCGTCCATACCCCTACATAATCCCTCTATGCACTATTTGCGGGGGAAGCCATGACGCAACTCAATGTCCGTCGAGCAGGTGGATTATGTAGGATACTACCAAGGTCCGAAGAAATTTTGTCCCCCAAGTTCATCCAAACCTGGCCTTTGAAAATTTTCAACGAGCTCCTCTAGAATTTCACAATCAAGAGTTTATGAGATTGCTCTCGAGTGCCGGATTATAACTTGCAGACAAGATTGCCAAGTTGATGGAGAAAACTCAATTATCGCCTGGATAGACAAGAAGTCCCTACGGCAAAATATTGAGTCCTCATTGAGAGCATTAGAGAACAATCGGACAGATAGCTGAGACTCTTCAACAACGCCCTCACAGACATTAGAAAGCATATGGAGAAAGATCCGAAGGAGAATTGCCGTACCGTTTCAAGCGAGGAGGAGAATCAATCACCATTCGTGAGGCTACCAACCAAATCTTCCCTTCTCGGCAGCTTTAACACGGGAATACCAAAGATCCAGCGTCCCATGTACTGCCACTCAAAAGCCTAAGAGGCCAGCTTGGCCTGTAAGTTCAATACTTGATTATGTGACTATGTGTTATGTGATTATGTTTTTACGTGAATGATTGTAGAATTAGTTGAAAATGTCGAAGGGACGCCGAGAGATAAGCAGTCTAGTCTTAGGACGGGATCTGAATCACCACCTAACGACAATTCTACCATCCATCAGCTGAACGGATCTACTGTCGTCAGATCAGATTAACGATCTCATCCACCGTCAGAACTCATCGGAACTCATGCATCCCCGTGACTAGAACGTGTAGAAACTGCCGGGGAGAGGTTTCGAAGACTAAAAGCAAAGCCCTACGTTCGAGGGGCAGCCGATCCTACCTATGCAGAGGATTGGCTCAGAACGATGGAGAACATGTTCCGCGTTAGCCATTTACCTGACACCGAAAAGGTGACATGTGCCACATTCATGCTACTGACGCGGGCTATTGTGGGACACCATTAAGGTGCTCGTGGATCACACTTACGATGACCTGGGAGAGATTCAAAACACTCTTCCGAGGAAAATACTTTACAGTGCCGGATAGAGCGCAGAAGCTGAATGAGTTATTAACCTTAAGCAGGAGAAATGTCAGTGCGGAATTACATAATTTTCGAGAAATTATCGAGATTTATGAACACATATAGTGGCTACCACGAACTGAAGATTGAACGTATTCTGGAAGGTCTCAAGCCTGAGATCTTAATTATGTATGACACGGAGGGAAAGACCTATTCTTCGTATTGCCGAACGAGCAATCTTGGCCGAACAGTGGGAACCAGACTTACTAAAGCGCAGGAAGCAAGAGAGAAAAAGTAGAAAGGGAGCAACGAGGAGGGAGTAGGAAATGCCAGTTTCTTTGAAAGGCATCACACCGCGGGAATCAACAGGGTCAACAGGCGACCAAGGCCAAACCAATGGTCAGCTAATGTTCCAAGCCGACCCCCAACACTATACCCCAGTGTCGCCAGTGCGGGCGTTACCATACGGTGTATGCTATGGACAAGACGCAAATCCATATGGAATATGGGCCGCTATGCCAGAGTCTATAACGAGAGTATGCCACAATTCCGAATCAACCCTTAATCCGCCCTCACCGGTACCAGCATGTGTTTTTACTCTGACTAACGAGGGTAAGCTACCCCTCCGTAGTGACGGTATGTTAACTATCTATAACGTGCCCACGTCAGTGTTTAATTGACTCGGGGGCCACACATTCATTTTTGTCGGCCAAGTATGTGGAAAAGGTAACAGTCTCTCCTGCCTTATTGTATGAAAATGATTGTGTTACCTTACCACAGCGGTGATCGAATGCATACTAACCAAGTGCTGAAAGGATGATCCGTGAACATTGAGGTAGAAATTTGAGCGTCGACCTAATTATGATCCCAATGAATGCTATTATGTCATCTTTGGGAGGAATTAGCTTTCAAGATCGGAGCCATCAGAGATTGCAATTAAAAGGTCATAAATTTTTCAATTTCCGAATAAGAGGATTTCATTTTTCGGTAAGGGCGAATAATAATGATGTTCCGCGAATATCCGCTCTGAAGGTTTTCAACGACTACTGAGATCAGGTTTGTTAGTCTTACCATCGTGTATGATGATAGTTAATGAATATTTTGATGTATTTCCTTATGATCTCCCGGGTTTACTCCCTGATCGAGAAATACAATTCAACGATAGAACTGATGCCGGGGTCCGCCCTAATCTCTAAAGCTCCCTATCGACTAGCATTGAATGAACTCAAAGTGTTGAAAGAACAATTGAAGATCTGTTACGAAAGGTTTCATTCAACCTAGGCTTTTCACCGTGGGGACCCCCAGTGCTGTTTGTACGAAAGAAGGATGGATCGATGCGGCTGTGCATCGAACTACAGGGAATTGAAACAAGATCACGATCAAAACTGAATATCCCGCCGAGGATCAATGAGCTGTCGACCAGCTCATGGTGCCACGGTGTTCTCGAAAATCGATCTCCGTTCGGGATACCATCAGTGCAAGATCGGGGAGACAGATGTTCCTAAACAGCGTTAGTACGAGTACGACCATTACGAGTTTTTGGTCATGCCTTTCGGACTGACAAATGCACCAGCTGCATTTATGGATCTTATGAACGGAGTCTTTAAAGACTATCTCGATCGTTTCGTCTCGCTTTATTGACGACATTCTGATTTATTCGAAGACGAGAGCCGAACATGAAAGCCATCTACGAATCGGTTTAAGAATCCCGCGAGAGAAACACTCTACGCCAATTCAAGAAATGTGAATTTTGGCTCGAACAAGTAGCTTTGTTGGGACATGTGATTTTTGGAAATGGAATCGTGGTGGACCCGAGTAAAATCGAGCTGTGAACAATTGGCCACGTCCACTACCCCAACCGAAGTTCGAAGTTTCCTTGGACTTGCGGGATACTACCGTAAGTTCACAGCTGACTTCTCTAGCATAGCATCGACGTTGACGAACCTTACAAGGAAGAATGTACCTTTCAAATGGGCTGACGCATGCGAACGAAGTATCCAGGAGTTGAAGAAGCAACTCACTTCTGCTCCCATTCTAACAATACCATCGGGGACGGGAGGATTCTCGGTATATTGCGATGCCTTGAAGAACGGCCTAGGATGCGTGCTATTGCAAAAGGGAAAAGTGATCGCGTATGCTTCAAGACAGTTGAAGAATACAAGAAGAACTACCCGACCCATGACTTAGAGCTTGCAGCGGTTGTGTTTGCCTTAAAGATTTGGAGGCATTACCTTGACGGAGAAAGGTGCGAGATTTTCACCGACCACAAGTGTTTCAAGTCTTCTTTCACCCAGAAGGAGTTAAACATGCGATGACGATGGCTGAAACTTGTTAAATACTATGACCGCATTATTAACTATCATGCGGGCAAGCGAATGTAGTCACTGACGCGCTGATTCGAAAGGCAATGAGCACATAATTGCATAGGATTGGAGTGGAAGTTGTTGACTTAGGTGAAGTCGAACGAAACTAGCAACAATAACTCTTCACCCTACGTTGCTAAAAACGAATCAGGAACAAACCAAGAGGGATGATTTTATCTGAAGGTGCAAGATGCGTTACCAGAGGACTTCAAAACCCAAGAAGATGGATCGGTTGTACGCACCAATGATGAAGAATTACGACGAACAATAATGATAGAAGCACAAGCAACAACGTATTCAGTGCACCCGGGAGCTAATGTACGAAGATTTGCGGATCACGTATTGGTGGTCGGAATGAAGAAGGACATCCCCACGTTCGTAAATAGATGTATGACTTGCCAACTGATCAAAGCCGAACACCAGTGACCAGCTGGAACTCTGCAGCCTTTACCAATTCCTGAATGGAAATGGGAATACATCACGATGGACTTCGTCGTTGGTTCGCCTAAGATGACGAAAGGCCACGATGCCATTTGGGTGATTGTTGATCGCCTAACCAAATCGGCTCATTTTCTTTCTATCAGTTCTACCTTTTCCATGGACGCTAAGCTACGCAGAATTGTACATTCATGAAATTATAGACTCCATGGAATTCCGACTTCTATCATCTTGGATCGAGATTCGAGATTTCTATCCAACTTTTGGCAAAGTTTACAGAAAGCGATGGGAACTAAGCTCTCGTTCAGTACTGCATATTATCCCCAGACCGAGGGGCAGTCTGAACGAACTATCCAAACTCTTGAGGACATGCTAAGAGCTTGTGTGTTTTAGATTTCAAGGGAAACTGGAGCAAATATCTACTGCTGATCGAGTTTTTCTACAACAATAGTTTTTCACACTACAATCGGAATGGCGCCGTACGAGGCATTATACGGACCCAATGCCGGTTGTAGGACCCCGGTCCCTGCAAGTTAGGTCGGCAATAAAATTTCGTATATGATCTAAGTGATTGTGTGACTATTTGCATACATGATATATGCTTACGTGATCTTACTTACGATTTCGTTCTTACGTGCTACGTGAAATTCGTGCAATAACGTGACAATAATTGTGCCCACGATACCCGAATTCATGAGAGGATTTTCGAAAATAATAAGAAAAAGGAAGATGCACTTGATAAATGGACTAAGAATTTATTATTAGTTGGGCTAGAACTCAATTAGGCCCAAAGCCAAGCAAGTTGGGAGACAAATTCCCTAATTCAAGGAAACCCACGCCTTAATCCACCATAACTAAGAAATATCTAACCAAGAAAATAATTGAAACTTCCTAAACACACCCAAGAAACCCACGAAAGAAGAAGCAACGAAGAAGTCGAAGCAAGGCACAAAGCACACCCTCAAACCGCTTGGGAATTCGAAGTTAGTAAGTTAAACACCCTCCTTAAGCTATAATTCTTTATCTTGGAAGTAGTTAAGAGCATTAAAAGGCGTTAAATGCAAGTGGTTGGAGAAAACCACGAGAAACCCTAAAATGCCGAGCTTGGGTTAGTTCTAAGGATTTTCGTGTGGGCAAATATGGAGTTGGATAGTTTGTTAGGTGATCTAGAACTTAGAATGATAGGGAACAAGCCATGAAACTAATTTCGCGGGATGAAGGATGAAGCAGATGATAAATGTCGAGATGCTAGTAAATGTCGAAATAATAGATAAAATGTCGACTTATCATGTTGAGGTGTTTAGTAAATGTCGAACTAAATGTCGACATTAAGGTCGAGCTCAATGTCGAATTGGATAATGTCGAGATGATAAGGTAGAATGTCGGAACTTTATTAGGAGAAATGTCGAGTTCAAAGAAATCGGTACAAATGTCGAACTAGAGGAAAATGTCGAGAGCAACGAAAAATGTCGAGAGCCGAGGTAAAAAATGTCAAACCGTGTTAGAGAAGATGCCGAGATCTTTACATGTCATATATCGACATTTAGATATAAAAATGTCGAGATCCACCTATAAGAGATGTCGAGGCCAATGTCGAATGATAGCTAAAATGCCGAGCTTCACAAATGTCGAGACCCAAGACAAAATGTCGACATGTTGAATAAGATGTCGACTTAGCATGTCGATATTTTACACTATAAATGTCGAGACCTTCACATAAGTATATCGAGATTTAAGGTTATGATGTGTCGAATGATAGGATGCCGAATAAATGTCGAGAAGCTATGGCAAAATGTCGAGACCTCTAATTGAAATATATGTCAATTCTTTAATCATTTAAAAGTCGTGTCCTTTCACCTAGGCGAAATGTCGAGTGGAAATTGGGCATGAAGTCGAAATACATGATTGAAATTTATGTCGACATCTTATGTACTAAATGACGAGGTAAATGTCGAACCCTAAAAATGCCGAAGTGTTAAGAAAAAATGTCGAGATATCCCAAAAGTAAAATGTCGAAACGTTAAACAGGGAATGTCGAACTGTTAGGATAAATGTCGAACGATAGATATAATGTCGAGCCAAATGTCGATATTAAATTCAGGATCAAAATGTCGATATCTTTAAACAATTCGAAATGTCGAAGTTAAAAAATACCGAAATCTTCACATACAATATTAAGTAAAATATTTCAACACATTTCAAGTACATAGATAACTAATATTTTAGAAAATGCACTGACATAATAATTTTTATGATTAAGGTCGAAATTAGGAATTTCGCCGAACCAGTAACGGTTATTCTACGGACTCCAGGTAAGTAGAAATTCAACTACGACACGTAATTTGCCTGCGTCCAATTATGTGATTACATGCTCCGTGTATCTTCTATGAAATGCGTACGTAGAGAGGATTGATTTCTATGCATGATAGTATGATTTGCATATGTATATGTGCATAACATGAGCATTTGCACGCATGAGTATGGAGTAAGGAGCGAGGCATGAGTGTGCATAAGATCGTCTGTGTGCGATGTATATTCGCCGATATTGGCGTTTGTGTCGACTCGAATGAAGAGTCACGGCTTCCCTTATGCAGCCTTTAAGGCCTGAATAAGAGGCTGGGTACATACCCCGTACGATAAGGCCTGAATAAGAGCTGGGTACATACCCCGTACGATAAGGCCTGAGTAAGAGGCTGGGTACATACCCCGTACGATAAGGCCTGAATAAGAGGCTGGGTAAATACCCCGTACAATAAGACTAATAAGAGCTGGGAAAACGAAAGCCGAGGGCCCGTCAGAAATAAGAGTATAAAAATAAAGTATAAGAAAAAGAGTAAGAGCGAAAGAAAAGAGTACGATTAAGAGAAAAAGATAACGAGCGTTAGAAACGACGACGTGGATTGTCGTCCGCTAGGACACGTGCATTCATGCATAACTTCTGCTTACTGAGCCTCGGTGGCTCATTATTTGTGTTACGTGTTGTAGGTACTGACGATCACGGTACGTGATCTGACTTTTACGCGAGGCCGATCTTTTGACGCAGTCCGACCGCTTTTGAGGTGGGAGTGTGTGTATTATGACGACCTGTGAAGGCCGGGCGTATAGGGAGCTTTCGGCTGCACACCACACGTACACTTGTATTTTTAGACAAGGGCATGATGATGTCGAATGATGTATACATTCTTTTGGCATGTATAAAAAAAAAAAAAAATTTCTGCATGCATTTTAAAATGAAAATTTTATTCGCATTTTTACGTATTCGCACGATCACCAAAGCATTTACACTTAGAATTAGAACGGAATACGAGAGCGGGACGACGGTCCTGACAGAGTGGTATCAAGGCTTCGGTCACAGGTCCTGCAGACTGTCCATAACACACACACTCAAATCGCGGAAACGGCCTTGCTTGTAAGTAGATTCGATGTTAAATTATTGTAAGGTTTTATTTTATTGCCTTAGAATTATCAGGATAGGTTGAGAAAATGGTAAGACTTAGAGGAGAAGGAAGCAGGGAATCTGATCAGGGTAGGGACACTAATAACCCCCCTGACAGTCGGGATGCTACCATACTGCAGCTGACTGAACTGGTCCGCAACAATCGGCCCAGATTCAGCAGCTGATCCAGCAAAATGCTGGTGGGCAACCAGCCAACTTACCTCCCCCACCGGAACGAATTGAGATGATCGGGGAGGGTTCAGAAAGCTCAATCCTCCACTGTTCGAGGATGCTGCAGACCCTACCTCCGCTGAAGACTGGCTAAGGACGCTGGAGAACATGTTCCAGCATAGCCGCACACCCGAAGCGGAAAAGGTCATGTGCGCTGCCTACCTGCTAAGGGGGAGCGCCGGACACTGGTGGGACACCGTCTCAGCCATCGAAAATCCACTAACGATGAGTTGGGATCGGTTTAAGGAGATTTTCCGAGGAAAGTACTACACCGCCCCGGTCAGAGCCCAAAGGATGAACGAATTCATCAACCTCCGCCAAGGATCCATGACAGTGGCGGAGTACATCAGGAAGTTCGAGCAGCTTTCAAGGTTCGCTGCTCATATGGTCAGCACAGACGCGCTCAAGGTCGAGCGGTTCATAGAAGGACTGAAACCTGAGTTATATCGGGATGTAAGTATGGCGGGTGTGCAAGGGGCCACGTATGCACAAGTGGCTGAGAGAGCGCTCGTGGCGGAGCAGGCCGAGTCTAGAATAGCTCGCGCCCAGGAAGCTAAGCGTAAATTCGCACAAGGGCCGCAGGGAAGCGGAAGTAATCCGAAACGGCAACTCGTGGCCCAGGAAGGGAAACAGGGGCCTCAATATCGACCTGGACCACCCCCACAGTTCAAGCCCAATCAGGGTAGGCCCCAGCTGGATCTACCCGTATGCCCGAAATGCGCACGGAGACACTCGGGAGTCTGCAACTCCCAGAACGCCGTTTGCTACAAGTGTGGCAAGACGGGCCATTATTCGAGGGCATGTCCGGAAGATGGATCCGGAAGCCAAGCTAGGAACCCAGTAGAACCTCCAAGGGTACCGGCCAGGGTCTACACCATAACCTCCGAAGAAGCAGAAAATAACCCGGCCGTGGTGACAGGTACCCTCCTCGTTTACCAGACCCCCACATGCATACTAGTCGACTCAGGGGCGACCCATTCATTCGCGTCTACTAAGTATGTCGCGAGGGTAGGAGTCACGCCTCACCGAGCTGAGTGCGAATTTAGGGTAACAGTTCCGAACGGGAATTCCACCCAAACCAATCAGGTTTTACGGGATTGTCCAATAGTAATCGGGGACAAAGAACTGCCCACAGACCTCCTAATAATTCCCCATGAATGATTATGAGGTAATCCTTAGAATGGATTGGCTGTCAAAGTACGGAGCTGTCATAGACTGCCACCGCAAGATAGTCACCCTCAACGTAGGCGGAGATGAACCCCTTAAGTTCGTAGGAACTAGTAAAGGGACCATGATCTCTAGAATATCAGCGTTGAAAGCTCAGCGACTGATCAAATCGGGGTGCGAAGCCTATCTGGTATTCGCTATCAAGTCGGAAGAGAACGCCTCCCCGAAACTCGAGGAAGTACCAATAGTTAAGGACTTCCCCGACGTATTTCCCGAAGAGTTACCGGGACTACCGCCCGAACGGGAAATAGAGTTCGTTATAGATCTGGTACCTGGAGCGGCACCAGTATCTAAGACGCCCTATCGGCTAGCACCGACGGAGATGAAGGAATTAAAGGATCAACTCGACGAACTCATGCAGAAGGAGTTCATACAGCCGAGTTTCTCTCCTTGGGGAGCGCCGGTGCTATTCGTGAAAAAGAAAGATGGATCCATGAGACTGTGCATAGACTACAGGGAGTTGAACAAGTTGACGATCAAGAACAAGTACCCACTCCCTAGGATAGACGATCTATTCGATCAACTGCAAGGTACAACGGTCTTCTCCAAGATCGACTTAAGATCGGGCTATCACCAACTAAGGATCCGGAAAGAAGACGTCCCGAAGACGGCCTTTAGTACCCGTTATGGCCACTACGAATTTCTGGTGATGCCATTCGGGTTGACTAATGCGCCCGCAGCCTTTATGGATTTAATGAACCGGTGTTCAAGCCATACTTAGATAGGTCTGTCATCGTCTTCATAGATGACATCCTAGTCTACTCGAAAACGAAGGAGGAGCACGAAGAACACCTGAGGAAGTTCTAGGAATACTACGGGAGAAACAACTATACGCCAAGTTCAAGAAGTGCGAATTTTGGCTCGACCAAGTCGCCTTCTTAGGGCACATAGTATCAGGAGAAGGAATCTCAGTGGACCCGAAGAAGATAGAAGCTATTAGCAATTGGCCCAGGCCGACGAACGTGACGGAAATACGAAGCTTCCTCGGTCTGGCAGGATACTATAGGAAGTTCATAAAGGACTTCTCGAAGATAGCATCGACACTGACGAGGCTGACCAAGAAGAATACGCCTTTTCAGTGGACCGTAGAATGTGAACGGAGCTTCCAAGAGCTGAAGGAAAGGCTTACGACGGCCCCAGTTCTCACAATCCCATCGGGAGCAGGAGGGTTTACCGTTTATAGCGATGCGTCGAAGAACGGGTTGGGGTGTGTGCTAATGCAGAATGGGAATGTGGTAGCATACGCCTCTCGTCAACTAAAGGAGTACGAGAAGAATTACCCGACGCACGACCTAGAACTGGCGGCAGTGGTCTTTGCTCTCAAGATCTGGAGGCATTACCTCTATGGAGAACGGTGTGAGATATACACCGACCACAAGAGCCTCAAGTACTTCTTTACACAAAGGAGTTAAATATGAGGCAGAGGAGGTGGTTAGAGTTAGTTAAGGATTACGACTGTGTAATCAACTACCACCCAGGCAAGGCGAACATAGTAGCCGATGCCTTAAGCCGAAAAGCAGTTAGTGCAGAACTGCAACTGCTAGAGGTAGAAATTGTAAGGTTAGGCGAAGTCGAGGCGCAGCTAGCGGCCTTAACGTTGCAACCGACACTGCTGGAGCAGATCAAGACAGCGCAAGGAGCAGACGAGTTGTATGCGAAGACCAAGGAGGCACTACCGGGACAACCGACTGGAGACCTTATGATACGGGGAGACGAACGATTATACTTCAAGAACCGGTTGTACGTGCCAGACGACGCCGAACTACGACGGCTAATAATGACAGAAGCACATACTACGGCGTACTCGGTACATCCAGGAGCAACGAAGATGTACCGAGATCTCAAGGAAAACTACTGGTGGCCAGGCATGAAAAAGGACATCGCGACCTTCGTGAGTCAATGCCTGACATGCCAGCAGATTAAGGCCGAGCATCAAAGGCCGGCGGGAACCCTACAACCGTTATCCATTCCAGAATGGAAATGGGATAACATTACAATGGATTTCGTAGTAGGGCTGCCGAGGAACACGAAGGGGCACGATGCGATTTGGGTGATTGTCGACAGACTCACTAAGTCCGCCCACTTCCTACCTATTAGCACGACATTTTCCATGGAACGGTACGCGGAGCTCTATATTCAAGAAATAGTGCGACTGCACGGCGTTCCATCCTCAATAGTCTCGGATCGCGACTCCAGATTTCTATCGAAATTCTGGACGAGTTTGCAAAAGGCAATGGGAACGAAGCTATCTTTTAGTACCGCCCTACCATCCACAAACGGACGGTCAATCCGAGCGAACTATTCAGACGCTGGAGGATATGCTCCGAGCGTGCGTACTCGATTTCAAAGGAAATTGGAGTAGGTACCTTCCACTAATCGAGTTCTCCTATAATAATAGCTACCACGTCACCATTGGGATGGCACCGTACGAAGCGCTATACGGGCGTAGGTGCAGATCCCCAGTACATTGGGACGAGGTTGGTGAAAGAGCAATGTTAGGTCCTGACATCGTACGAGAAATGACGGAAGCCATTACCACCATACGGGAAAGAATGCAAATAGCACAAAGTCGACAGAAAAGCTACGCCGACCGAAGACGCCGACCGTTGGAATTTGAGAAGGCGATATGGTGTTTGTTAAGGTATCGCCGATGAAGGGCGTAAAGAGGTTCGGGAAGAAAGGAAAGCTAAGCCCTAGATATATCGGTCCATTTAGGATACTGAAGAGGGTTGGCGAGGTGGCATACCAATTAGAACTGCCAGCCTCGTTATCGCAAGTGCATGACGTGTTCCACGTCTCGACACTGCGAAAATACATAGCCGACCCGAACCACGTTCTAGGAAACGAATCTCTACATCAACAATTGAAACCGGATCTAAGCTACGAAGAGACCCCGGTGGAGATATTGATGTACGAGACCAAAAGACTTAGGAACAAAGACATTCCTTTAGTAAAAGTGTTGTGGCGGAACCAATCCACGGAAGAAGCCACATGGGAACGGGAGGACGAAATGCGAATTCGTTACCCTGAGCTGTTTCACACGGGCTGATTTCGGGGGCAAAATCCTCCTTAAGGGGGGGAGGATGTAGGACCCCGGTCCCTGCAAGTTAGGTCGGCCAATAAAATTTCGTATATGATCTAAGTGATTGTGTGACTATTTGCATACATGATATATGCTTACGTGATCTTACGATTTTCGTTCTTACGTGCTACGTGAAATTCGTGCAAATACGTGACAATAATATGTGCCCACGATGACCCGAATTCATGAGAGGGATTTTCGAAAATAATAAGAAAAAGGAAGATGCACTTGATAAATGGACTAAGAATTTATTATTAGTGGGCTAGAACTCAATTTAGGCCCAAAGCCAAGCAAGTTGGGAGACAAATTCCCTAATTCAAGGAAACCCACGCCTTATCCACCATAAACTAAGAAATATCTAACCAAGAAAATAATTGAAACTTCCTAAACACACCCAAGAAACCCACGAAAGAAGAAGCAACGAAGAAGTCGAAGCAAGGCACAAAGCAACACCCTCAAAACCGCTTGGGAATTCGAAGTTAGTAAGTTAAACACCCTCCTTAAGCTATTAATTCTTTATCTTGGAAGTAGTTAAGAGCATTAAAAGGCGTTAAATGCAAGTGGTTGGAGAAAACCACGAGAAACCCTAAAATGCCGAGCTTGGGTTAGTTCTAAGGATTTTCGTGTGGGCAAATATGGAGTTGGATAGTTTGTTAGGTGATCTAGAACTTAGAATGATAGGAAGAACAAGCCATGAAACTAATTTCGCGGGATGAAGGATGAAGCAGATGATAAATGTCGAGATGCTAGTAAATGTCGAAATAATAGATAAAAATGTCGACTTATCATGAATTGAGGTGTTTAGGTAAATGTCGAACTAAATGTCGACATTAAGGTCGAGCTCAATGTCGAATTGGATAAAATGTCGAGATGATAAGGTAGAATGTCGGAACTTTATTAGGAGAAATGTCGAGTTCAAAGAAATCGGTACAAATGTCGAACTAGAGGAAAATGTCGAGAGCAACGAAAAATGTCGAGAGCCGAGGTAAAAATGTCGAAACCGTGTTAGAGAAGATGCCGAGATCTTTACATGTCATATATCGACATTTAGATATAAGAAATGTCGAGATCCACCTATAAGAGATGTCGAGGCACAATGTCGAATGATAGCTAAAATGCCGAGCTTCACAAAATGTCGAGACCCAAGACAAAAATGTCGACATGTTGAATAAGATGTCGACTTAGCATGTCGATATTTTACACTATAAATGTCGAGACCTTCACATAAGTATATCGAGATTTAAGGTTAATGATGTGTCGAATGATAGGATGCCGAATAAAATGTCGAGAAGCTATGGCAAAATGTCGAGACCTCTAATTGAAATATATGTCGAATTCTTAAATCATTTAAAAGTCGTGTCCTTTCACCTAGGCGAAATGTCGAGTGGAAATTGGGCATGAAATGTCGAAATACATGATTGAAATTTATGTCGACATCTTATGTACTAAAATGACGAGGTAAATGTCGAAACCCTAAAAATGCCGAAGTGTTAAGAAAAGATGTCGAGATATCCCAAAAGTAAAATGTCGAAACGTTAAACAGGGAATGTCGAACTGTTAGGATAAATGTCGAACGATAGATATAATGTCGAGCCAAATGTCGATATTAAATTCAGGATCAAAATGTCGATATCTTTAAACAATTCGAAATGTCGAAGTTAAGAAAATACCGAAATCTTCACATACAATATTAAGTAAAATATTTCAACACATTTCAAGTACATAGATAACTAATATTTTAGAAAATGCACTGACATAATAATTTTATGATTAAGGTCGAAAATTAGGAATTTCGCCGAACCAGTAACGGTTATTCTACGGACTCCAGGTAAGTAGAAATTCAACTACGACACGTAATTTGCCTGCGTCCAATTATGTGAATTACATGCTCGTGTATCTTCTATGAAATGCGTACGTATGAGAGGATTGAATTCTATGCATGATAGTATGATTTGCATATGTATATGTGCATAACATGAGCATTTGCACGCATGAGTATGGAGTAAGGAGCGAGGCATGAGTGTGCATAAGATCGTCTGTGTGCGATGTATATTCGCCGATATTGGCGTTTGTGTCGACTCGAATGAAGAGTCACGGCTTCCCTTATGCAGCCTTTAAGGCCTGAATAAGAGGCTGGGTACATACCCCGTACGATAAGGCCTGAATAAGAGGCTGGGTACATACCCCGTACGATAAGGCCTGAGTAAGAGGCTGGGTACATACCCCGTACGATAAGGCCTGAATAAGAGGCTGGGTAAATACCCCGTACAATAAGACGTAATAAGAGGCTGGGGAAACGAAAGCCGAGGGCCCGTCAGAAATAAGAGTATAAGAAATAAGAGTATAAGAAAAAGAGTAAGAGCGAAAGAAAAGAGTACGATTAAGAGAAAAAGAGTACGAGCGTTAGAAAACGACGACGTGGATTGTCGTCCGCTAGGACACGTGCATTCATGCATAACTTCTGCTTACTGAGCCTCGGTGGCTCATTATTTGTGTTACGTGTTGTAGGTACTGACGATCACGGTACGTGATCTGACTTTTACGCGAGGCCGATCTTTTGACGCAGTCCGACCGCTTTTGAGGTGGGAGTGTGTGTATGGATGACGACCTGTGAAGGCCGGGCGTATAGGGAGCTTTCGGCTGCACACACACACGTACACTTGTATTTTGTAGACAAGGGCATGATGATGTCGAATGATGTATAACATTCTTTTGGCATGTATAAAAAAAAAAAAAAAAAAAATTTCTGCATGCATTTTTAAAATGAAAAATTTTATTCGCATTTTTACGTACTCGCACCGCCCCCCACGCATTTACACTTAGAATTAGAACGGAATACGAGAGCGGGACGACGGGTCCTGACACCGGTCCCCAGTCCATTGGGATGAATCGGCGAACGAACGTTATTAGGACCTGAAATGATTCGTGAAATGACCGAAGCCGTTACAAAAATTCGGGAAAAGGATGCGACCTGATCAGAGTCGACAGAAAAGCTATGCAGATCATAGACGGTGACCCTTAGAGTTCGCAGAGGATGACCAAGTATTTCTAAAGATTTCCCCATGAAGGGAGTAAAGCACTTTGGAAAGAAGGGCAAGCTAAGTCCCTGATACATAGGCCCTTTAAGATTATTAAACGAGTCCGCGAAGTTGCGTATCAATTGGAGTTACTGGCTTCTCTGTCGCAAGTTCATGACGTATTTCACGTATCGACATTACGAAAATATGTCGCAGACCCAAACCACGTGATCCAGAACGAGCTTCTTTATCAACAACTAAAGCCTGACTTGAGCTACGAAGAGAGGCCAGTAGAGATTTTGATGTATGAGATGAAACAGCTCTGGAATAAAATTATTCGGTTAGTTAAGGTGTTGTGGCGGAATCAATCAATTGAGGCAGCCACTTGGGAACGTGAGGACGATATGAGAGTTCGCATCCCGAGTTATTCCAGTCGGCATAATTTCGGGGACGAAATTCTTTTAAGGGGGAGGATGTAATACCCCTAAAAAATTAATACGGGGTTTTACGTAATGAACTATGTGATTTTGGGTGGATTAGAGGTTACAAAGGAATCAAAAGATTGAAAGAAATACAAATGGCCACATGAGAATTTCGAATAAAAGCCAATGGCCCAAAGATATAATATTAGAAAAGATCAACTCACTTAGAACTAAAGGAATTTACCAAAATTAATAATGATAGATTAAACTAAATTGGGATGTACTTAGGTTGTTTATGTTAGGGAGTGTGCCCTCGGAATGCCATACGAGGACTAGGAATAGTATTGGCCGCACAATGATGTATAGGTCGATAGATAGTTTTATTGTATATGCTGTTGCAATAAAGTAGTGAATATTATTTTCATTATAATAAAGGCATTATTATTTATTTATCAAATTTAAAGTCTGCTTGGCATCTGGCGGTGCGATAAATAAATAACACCCGAATGTTTGAGTTGGACGTCTGATTCTCGTGGGGACGAGGGAGGAGACACCGGACAGTCCTTAATCTCAGCATTAAATAAAAAGTCCGTAAGTCTAAGGATTCTAGGTGGGTGACTAGATATCCGAATATGACTTATTCATTGACGACCACATAGTATCGGTAGTGTCACCGATTACCTGAGAGGTGGTGGGTCGTGATGGAGATATCGATGATCAGAGAGATCGCGTATTCGGACATTCGGCTCGTATTCGTCTCGATCACACTGACGGATTTGCTTTCGCGATTTCGGTTTGTCGCTAGTTGGCTAGGTCCGCAAGTGTTCGGAAATGGGACACGGGCCAGCGACGAAACGCAACTGACTTTACGGAGGTGATTGCCGGGCTTTGACTGCTATCGGGATTCACTGCCTATATTCGTATAGGTTAACGTCCTATGAGGTAATTGGAGAACGACGATTGTAAAGCCTTCGGCCGAAGCTTAGAAAGCTCGCTCGTATTAGATACGGAGCGGAGTTTAAATAATCGGTTGGGTCTCGATTATAACGTAGTGTTAGGTCAGTGAGTTTGACATTTACATGGCTCTCACCTAACCGGGACGCAAGTGAAAGGCGTAAGATCTATTTAAATGTATACACTATAGTCGGTTCGCCCGAATTTCGATTGGATCAAAATTCGTTCTCAACTGGGATCTGTCCGGTACCGCGGGATTGGCTAGGCGAATACCGGACTCGCGGATTCCTCCCGTGCCAGTTGAGACGGACCTAGAGAGTCGCGCTTAAAAATGGTAATGAACTTGAACGAAAACGGCGGGCTTTTCTCTAGAACCTAACGAATGGGAGTCGTTGAGGTAGTGGCAAAGTTGATACGAGGTATCGATGATTTAGTTAAATTCCGGTGATGGTCACGGGAATAATTAGGACTTGAGATTGTCTTATGTGTTTGATTAATTAACTAAATGAGGCTCAATTGTAATTAAAATAATTAGATTGGATTTAATTATTTTATTACTTCAAATTGAGGGACTAAATTGAGAAATTAGAAACCTCATGGGCTTAAATGAAATATTTGCATGTTGACTTGGTCTTGGACATGTGTATGATTCCTAGCTTGCCACACTGGATGAGGTGGCATGTCAGTCATACTCTTGGCTTTGATGTGAGCATGACAAGTGTTAAATATAAATCAATAAACTAACCTTAGTGGATTTTTACTACAAGGTAAATGAGACACCTCATGAGCTAAGGGGACATAAATAAGATACATGCATAAATGTGAAAAAAAAGACCATGCAACCTTAGGTGCTCTAAGTTGACAAGCAAGATACATGCTCTCAACAAGCCATTTTTATACTTGCCACGTCAAGCCACGGGATCATTCGAAAAAGCCCGACGCCCGAACCAAACTGCGTCTAGCCATCGGGAGCAGTCTCGGAGGTTCAATCAAGGACATACCGGCGTGACAATCTAGACCGGAAGCCCCGGGAGCCAGACGAGGCGCAGCGACTCTCATCCGAGGTGTAATCACGTACGCCGAAGGTATATTTCGAACCCTACTGATTTGATTTTACGAAAAATACCAAACGACATCGGAATGATTCGAAAGACCCCTCGTTGCGATCGTCGGGAAGTGTAGAATTCTGGAAAATTTGGTATTGATTGGAAATCATTTCGGTTGTCAAACTGTCAAAAGACGGCAGACTGCCGCTTTAGTCGAATTGATAATTTCGAACCACTGATTTGATTTTGTGAAAAATACCAAACGACATCGGAATGATTCAAAAGACCCCTCGCTACGATCGTTGGGAAGTTAGAATCAATCTGGAAAATTTGGAATCGATCGGAAGTCGTTTCGGTCGCCAAATATTCGAAACACTGTCGGCTGCCGCTTTGTTCGAACTAGTTTGAAACGAAATTATTAATTCGAATAAATTTGTAATAAATTCGAATTTAGGAAATTCGAATTAGACGTGGTCTCCTAATGCTCGGACAGTATCTTGAGCCTTCGGGAGAAGCCGAAGGGCGCTAGGTCGAATTTAGATGTTGGAAATCGAAAATTTGGCACCCTATGCCGCTCGGTTCAAGACGCGCTTCCGCTATCGCCACGTTGCGTTGTTCCGGGGCCAGCGTCAATTAATCGAGCCCACCCCAACAGTTTACACCACGAAATAAGGCCCAAATCATATATATATATATATATATATATATATATATATATATAATAGGTGATAAGCTTACTTAAGCCTAAGGTAAAAGAATCGTTAGCAATATCTTGTCCCATCATTCTAGCTTTGAAAAACTCGATACTTGACTAAAAGCCATGAATAAGAAAAGTCCTAAACATCGTGAGTAGGAGAATTTCCAAGGAAAAGGCAAGAACTTAACAAAACAGAGAGAGTCTAACAATTCGAAACTTATAATTTCGAAGTAAGGTATGCCAAAACTTTCTCATTAGTGTATTTAATATGTTTTCAATATATATATATATATATATATATATATATATATATATATATATATATATATACGTGATCTTTTCTTATAGTTTACCGTTGGAGTTAATTCAAGTGAAGTCCTCGAAATAATTCCATGCTTTTCATGGAAACCACTCGACAGTTAATAGGTTTAAGAACTCTAGAACCAATGAGTTAGTATTCTTATTCAGGGATTAATGATTTTTTTGCATCGTGTAAATTTCTTTAGAAATTTAGCATTTTAAGGTGTACAGTTTTCTAGAAATAACATAGGTTATGAAGATGATTTTGACAAGTACTGGTTTAGGGTTTTCGAAAGAGTCATTGTGTTTGAAGGAAATCGGGCGATTTGGAGAATCGCCGAGCTAAGCACTACATTCGGGCGATTTGTAAAGAAATGCACATTCGGCGAAAGTGGGTTTCAAAACATTATGAAACGGGCGATTCCAAGGAGGGACCAATCGGTCTATTTGAGCCTTTAAGTAGAACTCGGCAAATCTGGAATCGGGCGAATGAAAATTATATTTGTAAGTTGGAATCCGCCGAAATCCTGGGAATTTCATGCATGGAATCGGGCGATTGGAACAACTCGGTGAAACCAAGTTTTGCTACATGATCAACTCGGGCGATATGATGATGCAATATGGCAAAACTAGGCTCTAAATGTGATCAATCGGGCGATACTAGTTTCGACAATATTTAAGTACATTCCGGGCGAAATTGAGCTAAACAACAAATTGGGTATTGACTTAGAGTTGACCATAAGTCGGGCGATCTAGATCATCTCAAGCTTAGATTATTTGAAAATTTTTGGATATAATTATTTTAGACGTCCAGTTCGAGGGTCGATAATGATACTAACAATATTTTTATATTTAGACTCCATCAAACCACTTATTTAACGATAGCAGGAGGAAAGATAGGTGAATCATCCATCTACAATGCGTAAACACATATGTGACTTATATGCTTTTATATGATTCACTGAGTTTGTGACTTACATGATTTACGTATTTTATTTGTTTTACGTACGTTTTACGTGTATCATGTTTTCATGAGATATCATGTATATGCGTGACACGTGCATATCACGTCAGGGCGATAGATTAATTACACTGTATTGAGACGTTGAGGTATGAGATTTTGACGTACGGAGTAGAATGTGGTAATTGTGCTTTGTGACTCGTAGCGGAGTCAGGTTGGTGCGGGACATATGACCCGGTAGGTGGCCATTGACGTGATCGATCAGTGCACTACTGGTGTAGCTTGCCGCGAGACTTGGAAGTAGCTACCTAGTAGTCTTTTGTGCGCGTTGGAGCCGAGCCTAACCTAGGTCCCTGTGTTGTGTGATGTGAGATACTGGGATTGGAACTGAGTGTACACTTGCATTCATGCATTTTTATTCATCTACTGGGCAAATCGCTCAGTGTTTATGTATTGTAGGTACTGAGTCTGACGCCGATACACGTCAAAACTGACGCGGCTGGTGGCGGTACTCCACGGACTTTTGAGGGCGGTGCGGTACATGGATGAAAACCTGTGGAGCGGCTTTAGGGTTTTTGTTCTTTTGACAGTTTGGGGCTTTGGCCCGTGTATAGGATGACGATGTAGACAAACTTTTATAGTAATGTATATTATTTAGGAAAAAAATTTTATTTAGATGGGCCTTCCACGGCTTACGCTGCGGAAATCCACCACTAATCTTAGTTAGCAAAGTAGGGTTGCTACGGCTAAGGCTGACCTCGGTTGCAAATATTAGCTTATCCAAGGCATTCCCAACGATATCTACATGCAAATCGACAGCATCGCTACAGCAAAGGGAATGTGGGATTAACATTATAGCATGATGCAGCGTACAAAAGTTGGAGTCAAAGCTAAGAAGGCTAACGTACTAACAGCCTACGACTCGTTCAAGGCCAAACCAGAGGAGAGCATACATTAGGGTGGGCATCGGGTCGGGTAGTCGGGTATCGGGTAATTCGGGTTCGGGTAGTTCGGGTTCGGGTTAAGATTTTCACTACCCGAACCCAACCCGATTTACGGCGGGTACCCGCTTGTCGGGTATATATCGGGTTCGGGACCCGACGTCGGGTAGTCGGGTATCGGATTTTAATTGGATATGACTAAAAATATTACAATTTAATACAAATCAAAATATTCATGTTATATATCAATATCACTTACAAGTTACAATATTTGGATATTTTGTATTAATATCACTTACAATATTTGGATATTTTGTTTTCAATAAATAATATATACATATCTTTATATGTTTATTTATAAATTATGAGAATATATTTTAAATATTTAGATATGCACTCTTCCAAAGAAGAGAGATGCCATTACTACTCCAAGAAGCTTCAACTCACAAAGCAAAAGGAAGCTGGAGTAGCTCTCATGGTGGAGCAAGATCATTGGCTCTAGGATACGTCGAGTTAGAAGAGGAGAACCTAGCCCTCAGCAGGTAAATTGCTTTAACTCCACATTATTGAATATGTTAGAATCGTACGAAGTAAACTACGCTAACATGAAACGTGAGCAGAAAAGCATAAAGGAATTAGAAGAGAGACTAGCTATAAATGTGCGTAACTATCAATCGCTATTTGACTAAAATTTCACATAGAAATTCTCTTGTCAAATGCAAATGAAAAATAGGTAGCCTATAGTCTAGAATGGCCTCCTTAGAGATTAAAAATAGCGACCTAGATAAAACCCTGAGCGAAAGCAACAGAGAGTTGGCCACATCTAGAAATGACTATATAGCACTCTCTGAGGAAAGTAAAAGACTTTATTCTAGGATTAAACTCTTAGACGACAGACTGACTTCTAGGGGACAACCCGATCAAAAGATTAATCTAAACCAACCCTTAGAAACTGACATTTATAACGCTAAGGAAGGTTTAGGACTTGCAAATCCATGCAACTTAAGGGAAGTTGATTGCATCCAACTCTATGATATAAGATACATGGGATTCGGTCTAAATTCCCTAATGACTTTTACTAGCACTTCTGAGACAAATGCGTTAGAAGAAAAAAAACGTAAAGCCAAAACTAGGGTTGGGATCCCCTTTGACTACACAAAATTGAATAACAGTTACAAAACCCGAGAGATACCCCAAGAGTGTAACAGTTATTCAATTTTATACGAGTCATTCCAAGGAAGCAACCACTTACTATTCTAAGAATTCTTCTAATCTTTATAACCCACCTATGCTTAAGAAAATTGAGGAAATGTGGTCATCCTTTGACATTGAAAAGTAGAATTTTGAAGCTGAAAAGAGAAAGTTCTTAAAGGAGATTGAAAATCTAAAAGCTTCCACCAAAGATCAATCCATCTCTCACGCATCTCCAATGGATAAGATCATTATGAAAAGCGTGAATAAAAATTGCCTTCTAAAGATCAGAAATCTAAAAATAAAATAAAGAAAAATATTAATTCTATCCTTGTTTCTACTACGTCTACAGGGAGCGTATTACCTGAGCTAAAGAAATCGAAGGCCAAAGTGTCTAGCTTAGAAATTAAGAAGGCGCCTCTGGATGTCAAAGTTTCAAATATATCTGTTTTTATTGTATTAGATTAATAGAGTTGTAAGTCTGGCTATGGAAATTAGTAGACTTGGGCTAAATTATAATTAGTCATTGTATAGGACTACATGTGTAAATATACCACGAGGTATAAAAGTGAACTCTTAAGAAAATTAGGAGTGCGGTTTTCAGGTCGAAAATATTAAAAAAGAAAATTAGAGAGAAGATTTTAGCGCCTTTGTGTTCTTCTACGTCGTTTCTCTCTCAAACCTCAACTTAGCTAAATCTCAAGCGTAAGTGCTCGAAATTCTCAGATTTACTATCCGATCCTTTGCGATTCGATCTATGTTGGATAAAAAAGGACCTAACAATTGGTATCAGAGACAAACGTGTTAGGATTTGGATTAAATTTGGACTGATTTTGATTTTTCGAAACTATTTTTTCATTATCGTGCCCTGTTCTTGGATGCAGTTGGACGGACTCTTCAAATTCTGATATAATCTGCTGTTTTTAGGCTTCGATCGAGTCGTTTATACATGTCTGAGATGAACTTTGATTGATCAAAACATGATTTTGAGTGAATTTTGAAGATAGCAAATATGTTCGTCGAACTCAACTGAAAATTTGGAACTGATTTCTCAAAATTTCGAGTTGTTTTGCTGTTTTTGTTGTTCGATCGAGTGGTTCTATAGTCTCTGATTTATTTCCGATCGACCGAACAGTTTTCTCTGTGAATTTTTGCTGATTGATCGAACTGTTCTTCGCATTGTTCTAGCATTGTTCTTCAAAATTCTCGAAAAACTCGACTAATTCTGCTCTGTTTACGCTAAATCGAATGTTCGTTCCTGTTCAGTGCTTCATTACGATCAATTACCCAAGCTGAGTTCGATCAATTTTGTGTTTGGATCGAGATTTCGTTGGTTTTGACTTGCGTCTGTTTCACGTCATATTTTCTATTCGTTCATTATCATAAACAATTCAGCTTCACACTCGAGAAATTGCTTCAACGATATCAATCCTCCATCGCTGATGAATCGTGGAACTACCGTCGCTCGAGAAACGCTTCGTCGAAATTGTTTTCCGATCGAAATTCTTTCTCGACCACAGCCTCTGTTTTTCATTCACCATCGAAAAAAAATTATGTTTTTAAGCTCGAGAAATCAAGTCAACACGAGAAACTTGGGTCAACAATCGAAAACTTGTTCGAGAAATATTTACCATCGAAAATCGTCGGAATTTTTTCGATCGAAATATCTGAAATCTTCATCTTCTTCGCTCACTCGCATACAGCTACAGCTAGAGATACATACAATTGCGGGGATATTTACATTACTAACCCAGAAATATTATTTTAGTCCCCGCAGGTATATTTTAAACCCTAATTGTTTTCAGTTTAGTCCAGAAAGTTTTGATCTAGTCCTACATTTTCAATTTAACTCCAGAACTTTCAATTTTATTCAATTCTCACTACGATCGCAAACTTTTGTTTAGTTGCTTTACAAGTCGTCGTCGCAAAACTTGTTTTTCGCCCGCAAAACCTTTGCGATCGAAAAATTTGATTTTAAAGGTTTAGATATTAAAAGGTCAAAATGACGCGCAAAACTTTTATGATCGTAAAACTGTACATTTGAAATTCAAAGCTATTTTCTAAGAACAGTACCTTGTCAAAAGTTTAACAATCGAAAACAGTTACCTTCAATTGGTACATTAGAGAAAAAGCTTTTGGTATATACTATTAAATTTTTAAATCAAATCTTATAAACCGAAAACTTTTCGAAACTGGAATTTAAAAAGCCAAATATTTTAATCAGTATTAAAAATTCAAGTCCACAAAAATACGTAACGATCAAAATATCCAACAAAAATTAAAAAAAAAATACATAAAAATTTTAAAAACCAAAATGGACATATACAATTTTAGCTCCGACATTGATGAACAATTGAAGGAGTTTGGGCGTCAACTATGATTAATTGAGAAGGAGTTAAAGAAGAAGTCCACAAAGACCAAGTCACGCTCAAAGAAGCAAGTGACTACAAATTCCGAACAAAAGACGTACTTGGCTTTGGCACACGAAGATGAAACTAAGGAGGCAGTGATTTCTAACTCTACATTGTTTAACATGTTAGAAATAGAGCGGAAAAGTACAAGAGAGTTAGAAGACAAATTAACTGAGTCTAAGGAGGAAATAGCTAGTCTTGAATCTAAGCTTAGGAGCTCTAGTATGAAAATAGATGATTTAACTAAGAGCTTGAACCAGAATGAGACTATGTATTGGTCCATAATCAAGAATTTAGAAGATTTTCTTGCAGCTAGGGGACAAACAGATCAGCCCATAGATACAGAATTTGATAATGCTAGGTTAGGCTTAGGCTTTACCAATCCACGGAACTTGAAGAAAGTTGATTGTAAACATCTTTATGATGTCAAGTACATGGGTTTAGGACTAGCTGCTCTTATGGTTTTTACTAACGCAAAAGAAATAAATGCGCTAGAAGAAAATAAGAGAAAAGCCAAAAACTAGGGCCGAAATTCCCTTTTCTTACACCGAATTGAATAATGGTTACAAAAAGCGGGACTTTCCCAAGAGTTGTGACCATGATTCAGTTAACTCATTAGGAGATCCGTCTAAATCCGAGGATGCCAATACTATACATTCTGACAATTCTTCTATTTACATCCCTCCGATAGTGAAGAAAATCGAGGAGTTACATGCAACTCTTAGTCAAAAGAAGAATTTTGAAGCTGAAAAGAACGCATTCTTCTTAGAAATGGACAACCTTAAGGCTACCTCCATGTCAAAACACGATAAAGGGATGCAAACGGATGATCTTGTTCCTACCATCGAAACAACTTCTACTAATTCTACGTCAATTTTGACAAAAGTTGAAATTCAAAGTAAAAGTTCCGCACTTTATATAGCTCAGGAACAAGTCTCACGGAAATGGGAGAAAGGGAAAGCTCCACACGGAATCATAAAGACCAATTATCTTTCTCTCCCGTTCCTAAAAAGAAAATCTTTCACAAAATATTTCAAGTTCTAGCGCACAACTTCATCGTGTGCTTCAAATGATTCTACTAATTTTTCATTTAAAAAGCCTAGACTTAAAATAATTTTCGAAATAATTTTTCTCATTCTAATGTGAAAGGTGTGAATTCTAACAATAGGAAATACGACTTATGTGCGATAGATGCTTATAATTCTATATGCTCGTATCCCTACATGCAATATCCGGTCAAGATTCATTCAAAGAAACATCTTGTGCGCTTGGCCTCGGGGAAAATTTTTAAACCCTCTCCGAAACACACTTTCACCCGAGCGGAAATGCCTTATCCGTGTCAAATCACTCCCACATGGGTTCCTATTTCTTCACAAAATTTTGGTATTCCCAAACAAATTTGGGTACCGAAAGGTTCATTAATGGATGATTTAGGACACCATTTAAATTTGACACCTTTTATGCTTAAATTGTTATCTAATAATAAGGGAGGACCCACACAACAATGGGTAGCAAAGTCCCGATAATTTTGCAGATTTCCCTCATGTATGGCATTCGACGTAGTGGCTCCACGTACATGATAAAGGGATGACGCGTGAGCTACTACAACTAAGCTTCAACAAGGTATATTTCACATTGACGTACGCATATGAGCTTTGATACGGACTAAAGTAGATGGGCCTGAACGAAATCAGAAAAGGCCCGTTAGGCCCATTGGAAAATACTTATAGTAAGTAAATAGTAGAGATAGGGACCTTCGAGGACCTCCGACAGGTTTTAGGGAGCTAACAACAGGTGCTGGGGACCTGAGGAACTACCTGACAGCCCCCAAGGACGAACAAAGCTTCCCTGATACGCCACCAGATCTTGTAAGAAGAATATCCACTGAAGATGCCACGTGTCCGATTGAGAGAGGGCAGCTCCACTGCAAAAAGCTGTCAGCCGACCACTGTTCACTGAAAGGACTGCAGACTGTACAAAGCTGACAGACAGCCTACACTGTACACAAAATGGCCTATCACCAGGAATTAGGGGACGTAACGCAGACTGCTTGCAGCTCCCCGATGTGATGGAATGCATCCCATCACCAGGATTCTAAGGTCGGACCTCCAGGCAATATCCAAGGACTGGGGGACGTACCTTCATGCAATATCCAGAGAGCCGCCTATATAAGGGGGACTTCATCATTTTCACAAGGAATTCTCATTCCAACACTTCTAAACGTCTATAAAATATTCTCTCTCTACAAATAACGTCCTTAAGTGTTCTAGTAGGTGTTCTTGATATAAAGAAGAGAGAGTGAGTTGTTTGAGTGTGTAATCATCGAAGTATAGTGAAAGAGGTTTCAGAGCCCCCGTGGACGTAGGATCTGCAAAGATCTGAACCACGTACATCTTGTGTTGTTTCTGTTTTACGTCCTCCTTTTATGTCTTTGCAAACAAGCACGTCCCAATACGTACCCAAGTACGTTCTACGTCCCCAAACAGATCCCCCAATGTCCCAAAATACTCCTCAACACGTCCCCGACTACCAAATATGCCACCAACAGGTCCCCAACGCCCTAAATAGATCCCCCAATGTTCTAAATACCTCCCAAACATGTCCCTTTCAATTCCTTTACAAATAAGCACCTTACGCACGTAACTTTATCGATTCTCCGGCTATATAAATTTCTTTACCCACACATATAAATCTTGTTGATTGGGATAGCCCAATATCAAATGGCGCCGTCTGTGGGAAATTCCGAGTTGAAGGCGTGTGTAATTTTGCCTATGTTGTGCGAAGTTGTGCTTAACGTTTTCTATTTCTCTTTTCCTCTCCTTATTTCTACTGGGACAAGACAAAAATGCAAAAAACGGGGGGAAGAAGACTCTCTCTGCCAAAGAAGCTGGACTTATAAACCGCAGGAGCTGCCGAAGCACAACTGAAGCTAATGCATAATGCATTAAACACCACCTTGACCAAGAGGAGGAAAGGATGAAGATCCGAAGCTCCCCCATCGGGACCTAAAAGCCCAGCTCCGCTGGCGAGAAGACCCGAAGCTCCCCCTTCGGACCTAAGAGCCCCGCTCCCCGCTGGTAAGAAGACCCGAAGCTCCGTCTTCGGGACCTCCCAGCTCCATGCTGGTAAGAAGATCCAAAGCTCCGCCTTCGGGACCTTCACGCTCCGCGCCACCACGAATACCTGGAGCTCCGCTTTCAGGAGCCAAGAGTCCAGCTCCACGCTGGCATCCGAAGGTCCACGGGAGGTACAAGCCCAGCTCCGTGCTGACACATGAGGATCCTTGGGACCTAGAAGGCAGCTACACGCTGACGTCCAGATATCTGCGGGGGATATAAGCCAAGCTCCTCGCTAGCACGCGGAAGTCTGTGGGACCTAGGAGCCAATCCCCACGCTGATGTAGGCAGAGCCGCGGGAGATCAGAGTACAGCTCCGCGCGAGCATACGAAGGTCTGTGGACCTAGAAGTTAGCTCAGTGCCAACACTCGAAGACCAGTGGGAGATGAGAGCCCAGTTCCATGAGGGCAAGATCCACAGAAGACATCCCACGCTGATAAGGCCCTTGGCCAGAATTTCAGGGCCCTCTACAATTATATAATATTGTTTGAAGGACGAAATAAAGAGGCTCATCCAGGCAGTTGCCCTAAAGGAGTCTGTAGGAACTGTGCCTAATAAAGGCAGACAACGTCCACCTCCTCCAGATAGGGGCCAGTTCCAGTCAGGACTCATGTCCCCGTCATAGTAGGAGCGCGAGGCACTGGGACTCCAATGGCCCACAGAGCCCAAATCATGCACCCGAGCATTTGAAGGACTTAGAGGTCCAGCTCCGCAATGGTGTACAAAGGCCATAGAGACCTCAAGGCCCAGCTCCGCACTGGCAAGAAGATCTGAAACTTTGCATTCTGTATCTCCCCAGCTCCGTGCTGGCACAAAGACATGAGCTAGCCAAGCTCCACGCGCAAAGCCTGACCCTTTGTGAAGAACCACTGGGGAGTTACGAAGACCAGCTTCGTGCTGGAAATAAAGATATGATCTATGTGTTTGAGATCTCCATGCCGAGCTCATCGCTAGCACATGAAGTCCGTTACAGGGGATCTCCAAATCGGCTGAAACCTAGCTCCGCGCTGGAATAAAGGCAAAGAAGCGCAGCTTCGCGCTGACACAAAGACCCGAAGCTCCGCATCCGGGACTTTCCAGCTCCGTGCTGGCGCATGAAGCTCCACAGGAAGTCAAAGCTCAGCTCAGTACTGGCGTACGAGGACCTCCGTGCGTGCAGTAGCAGGTCCCATATTGCATCCCTGGGAGCACCTACCACCGTTCCCTCCGCCAAATACGACTGCTCCAACAAATGGCCTCCGCAATAGGGAGCTGTCGAGATCTCTCCTTAGGGTCCTACGGAACTCCCACCGTTACGCAACAACATGGTGGAAATCCCGACATTATCCGGGAGACATCCCGCGATAAGAAGGCTCTTAGCTGAAACTTCGAGACCCCCAGAATCTCGTTTTCATTTACTTCACCAATATTATTATAAGTATATGCGTCACACTAACAACTTTTATTGTTGGAAGGACCCATCCTCGCATGAGGTCTAGGGAGGTCCGTTGGGTGTAGCCTCGACCAAGGTCTGAAGGCAGCCAAGAAGGGGCCTGGGGGATCTATGCCAATTAAAGGCAGACAACCCCTGCATCTTCCAGAAAGAAGCCAGCTCCATTTAAGGATCCTCCGCATTGGCATGCGAAGGTCTGTAGGACCTCGAATGGAGCTCCGCACTGCCACCAGCTCCATGCTGGCACATAAAGCTCTGCTGGAGGACAATTCCCTGCTCCTCTCTGGCAAAGATCTGCAAAACCTCAGAGCCGAGCTCCTCGTTGGCAATACCCAGGGGACCTAAGAGACAGCTCTGTGCTAGCACGCAAACCCGAATCTCCATATTGGGGACCCACAAATCCAACTTTGCGTTGATCCGAGTAGCCTAGTTACCACAATTGGAACCTAGAAGCCAACTCCACGACGACGCCTAAAAATCCACGGGAGACCTACCTTGCTGACAAGGCTCTTAGCCGGAATTTCAGGGCCCTCTAAACCTTATTCTCATTTATATCATTGAAACGATAATAAATGCATGCATCATACTAACAACTGCTATTATTTTAACGATGAAATCGAAGTGCCCTCTCTAGTGGGACAACTGAGGAAGTTCCTTGACTGTGGCATCAACCAAGGTCGGGAGGTAGCCAAGAAGGAATCTGGGGAATCTGTGCCAATCAAAGGCAGACAACCCCCACCTCCTCTAGATAAGGACCAGCTCCATTTAAGGCTCAGCCACTCAAACCAAGCTCTGCGCTGGCAAAGGTCCATAGGACCTCAAAGTCCAGCTCCGGGCTGGCATCCGGAGATCCCAGGGAGGTCGAGGTCCTCCTCTGCACTGGCATATGAAAAGCCACGGGGATTTAAAAGCCCAGCTCCCCGCTGGCACGAAGACCTACAGTCCAGCTCCGCACTGACATGAAGGCCCTAACTCCAGGGGACCTAAAGACAAGCTCCTTGCTGAAAACGAGGACATGATCCGTGTGTTTGAGATCTCCATGCTGAGCTCCTCGCCAGTATGCGAAGTTCGTTATAAGAGATCTCCAAACCAGCTAAAACCCAGCTCCGTGCTGGTTGAAGGCAAAGAAGTCAAGCTCTGCGCTGACACATGAAGGTCCAGGGGACCTAGAAGATAGCTCCATGCTGACATCCAAACCTCCGGAGATCTGGAGCTGGGGACCTCGTCATTAACAGAGAAGAAAGGAGCTCCATATCTCTGTTACTTTCAAATTCTAGGCCTCCACAAGGAGCCCGGATACTAAGCGAGCTGGCGCTATATCCACGCATTTAAGCGTGCTGGCGCTATAACCACGCATTTAAGCGACCTGGCGCTATAACCACGCCCTTAAGCGGGCGGGCGCTATAACCACGCACTTAAGCGGGCTGGCGCTATAACCACGCACTTAAGCGAGCGGGCGCTATAACCTCGCGTTCAAGCGAAGCTGGCGCTATAACCAAGTCGATACCAAAGGTCGACGGACCTACGACGTACAAAGACATCAAAGACTGATAGTCTGCGACGTGAGATGATGCCAAAGACCGACGGGTCGGCGGTGTACCCGACATCAAAGGCCACAGGTCTGCGACGTGAAAGATGCCCATGAGGGCGTACAAGATGCCACCGCTGATGGGCTGTGGTGTACAGGACATTAAAGGTCCTCAGTAAGGCCTGCGACGTGAATAGGTACCTCAGCGTAGCTGGCGCTATAACCAGGGTAAAACAGCGGGAGAAATCCCCACTTCATACTTAAGACCTTCGGGCCTACATTACTGAACTCGCTAAGGACAAAGAGAGCCTAGCGCAAAGCGACACCCGAGGACAATGACGACGGTCATTGCAACCAAGGGCGTTAATTCGTACTTAGCTTACGAATTGAATAAACGAGCTGGAGCTATAACCATGCCACGATAATGATGTTCCCGGAAACATCATCAGGTCCCGCGAAAGAAAATATAATACGAGGAGGAAGGGAACTCCGATGAAACTTACATACATGGGGAGTTAAGCTCCCCAAGTCCTTGCCATCGTATCTCGAAAGGAAAAAATGACAAAATATTTCTTACAGGCCGTCACCACCCTGAGAAAGGCAAAAGGGAACTCGAAGATACGTACAGCATGACCTAGGGACCTCCTTACAAGTGAAAAGGCTCGAAGAGGAGCTCCCCCATCAGGTCCCCGCCAGGGGAGTTGAGCTCCCCTAAAACATCGCAGGTCCTAGGATGCCCGTAAGGCCTTCCACTAAGTCCCCTGAGGAGCTGGAGATGACGTCTGGGAGATCGTAGCATGGGCCAGGGCCTCCACATGTTCCTTCGAGGTGCCAACCCAGAAACGAGGACTCTCAGGAGCTTGGGGACCTCATTCAAAGCAAGCCAAATGCACCCTCGTCATACGCGCGAAATCGACATCCCACTCTTCCTTCTCCTTAGTGAAGGAGCTCCAGATATCCTTCTCGCGCTATCTCAAAGAGCTGCATTTCTATATTTCCCTCTCCAGGGAGCTCTGCAGTTCCATCTCGTACTAATCCACTGACTTTGTCTAATCAGCTATCCCCAGGTCCCGGTTGACGACTTGGCGGACGGTCCGGTAGCTACCCACCACCTGGGGGATGATCTCTGAACGTTTGGGAGCACCTAACGACCTAACAAGCTCATCTTTTCACCTATGTTCAGATGGTCCACAGAAGTAGGGAGCTCAGCCACTGAGGTCCCCATAGGTCCCATGAGAGCTCAACATATTCACCCCAAGGGGAAGAAGGACATAACTTCCTTTTTGTGTTTCTTTCTGACCATTTGTTGAAGTTGTTTTCATGTTAACACCAAAAACAGGGGCTGTGATACTTGATTTTCCCTAATAGGAGAAGGAACCACGGGGACGTCTGTCGTCCCAACAAAAGGAGGAATCTCCTTGCAAACATCCCGTGCCACCAGGACCCGAGGGAGCAAGGGAGCTAGGAGCAACGTACAACAGAACCTGGGGATCTCCTTCAATAATGCAAGGTTCGTAGAGGAGCTCTACCATCAGGTCTCCACTAGACGTGCATAGGGGAGTTAGCTCCCCAAAAACCAATGGGGTCCTAAACCTTCAAGAGGTAATTACGGTAGGGAGGTAACGCCCATCTTACTATTTTACTCTAATTCACTTTTGTCCCAAAAGACAAATTAGAGTAGGGGAGTGGTTGATACGGACTAAAGTAGATGGGCCTGAACAAAATCAGAAAAGGCCCGTTAGGCCCATTGGAAAATACTTATAGTGAGTAAATAGTAGAGATAGGGACCTTCGAGGACCTCCGACAGGTTTTAGGGAGCTAACAACAGGTGCTGGGGACCTGAGGAACTACCTGACAACCCCCAAGGACGAACAAAGCTTCCCTGATACGCCACCAGATCTTGTAAGAAGAATATCCACTGAAGATGCCACGTGTCGGATTGAGAGAGGGCAGCTCCACTGCAAAAAGCTGTCAGCCGACCACTGTTCACTGAAAGGACTGCAGACTGTACAAAGCTGACAGACAGCCTACACTGTACACAAAATGTCCTATCACCAGGAATTAGGGGACGTAACGCAGACTGCTTGCAGCTCCCCGATGTGATGGAATGCATCCCATCCCCAGGAATCTAAGGTCGGACCTCCAGGCAATATCCAAGGACTGGGGGACGTACCTTCATGCAATATCCAGAGAGCCGCCTATATAAGGGGGACTTCATCATTTTCACAAGGAATTCTCATTCCAACACTTCTAAACGTCTATAAAATATTCTCTCTCTACAAATAACGTCCTTAAGTGTTCTAGTGGGTGTTCTTGATATAAAGAAGAGAGAGTGAGTTGTTTGAGTGTGTAATCATCGAAGTATAGTGAAAGAGGTTTCAGAGCCCCCGTGGAAGTAGGATCTGCAAAGATCTGAACCACGTACATCTTGTGTTGTTTCTGTTTTACGTCCTCCTTTTATGTCTTTGCAAACAAGCACGTCCAATACGTACCCAAGTACGTTCTACGTCCCCAAACAGATCCCCCAATTTCCCAAAATACTCCTCAACACGTCCCCGACTACCAAATATGCCACCAACAGGTCCCCAACGCCCTAAATAGATCCCCCAATGTTCTAAATACCTCCCAAACATGTCCCTTCCAATTCCTTTACAAATAAGCACCTTACGCACGTAACTTTATCGATTCTCCGGCTATATAAATTTCTTTACCCACACATATAAATCTTGTTGATTGGGATAGCCCCATATCAAGCTTCATCAAGAAAAAAAATAATAGCTATTTTCTTTCAAAACTTTTTAAATAATACACTTTCGATATGCATTTCATCGCTTTAAATGGTTTTAAACAAAATTTCAAATGCATATTACGAACGAATACGATAAATATCATTTTTCGACAAATACTTTCAAATGAGCTTTAATTGAGGGGGAGCTACTCGTTATTTTAATGAGGAGCAACCTTTATATTTTTAAGGAAGCACAAATTTTAATTCTTGAGGAGGAGAAAACTTACAACGAGCGATTTAAGGGAACGAGATTCTTAATATTCGTCAAGCTAACTACGCAAATTTCTAGGGGTAGAAAATTTATTTTCGAAGCATATTTTTGGGAGATATAAATATAATACTACTATACTAATAATACACACATATATATATATATATAAAGGGGAGATATATAAAATAAAAAAATAAGAAAAAGGAAGAAAGGAAAAAAGTAAAAAAAAAAGAGAAAAGGAACAAAAAAAATTAAATAAGAAAAAGGAAGAAAGAAAAAAATAAAAAAAGAGAGAAAAAAAAGAGAAAAGGAACAAAAAAAAATTTTCTTTTTCGATATGCTTCCCGAATTTATTCTCCCACATCCAAAGATGGACGTACCACGAAGAATCTCGGGCTTTCAAACGGACAAATATTTCTAAAGACAACGGTGAAGATCGAAATGAAGATCAAATTCTCCGAATGTTCATCGACCGGCCCGGCTTGCTAACAAGAAGAGCAACACTTCTCACGTATCCCGGAGGCACGGATTACATGTTCCTATGGTTCAGTCTAATCCGACTTGATCCTAACGCCCGAACGCTTTCGAGCATTTGAGACGATTCAACTTTCCACCGCTTTCTCATCATCCGAACACACTAAGCAATATTATTTCGATGATGCCTAGGAAGTCTATGAAGGTACATCACTCCCTTATCTCACATAATTTTCGGACCCAACCCCTATAGGTACATGTGCTAATTTTAATTAGCTCCCGGGTAGAAGTCGTCGCATTAGGTCCAACGACGCATGCACAACCGAGCCTTACCCACTCGTCTATCTCTCAAACGATAGGTGTTTGATAAATCACGGGGAACCACGCATGCTATCACTGTTTCACTCGGAAACGGGAGATATTGAACTAAGAGGTATTCCTCCCCGTACCACGCTTTTATTGATCACTCGCGTCTAGTGTGTCCTCACTCCCCAAAATTTTCAAATTTTTAGGACATACACTTTTTAATACACCTAATCTTTGTTATTACGTTAGAACATCCGTAAACACGTTCCTTTTAAAAGACATGCTTCGAGGATCGGAAGGAAGTCCGGCTGTTGCAACTTCAAAGCAACAACGGTTTCGGCCATCTTCTACGAGCTTTGCTCCTAGTTGATGTCAACAGGATGCCTATGTAGCCCCGATATTCATTTCGACAGATTGCCTTTGTGGCTCCGTCCGGTTATTACCCTCACCGACCTTTGGTATGTCTTTGCCTACATCTAGATTAACATGCTGAAATCGTTAACACGATTCGCCATGAGGGGGAGAAGGGGTTACGCATACACAATCGATCGGTCCACCCACCAAATTCCACCACGCGTACCACTCTGATTCCGGGCTCTCTCACAACGCCACATTCAAAGGAAGCTCGGTAAACCTTAAAAAAATCAAAGAAAGAGACGGCCTATCCTCTTCTGAAACTAGGGACGCTTCTTCGAGGCCGAACAGACAACTTCCATTCGGAGAAGATGAATCTGGTGAAGCAGAGAAGATGGCTAAAACCCGAGCCCTTTCCTCGACTTTTTCAAGCCCCTTGCTTCCGAAAGAAGAAGCAAGGACCGAGGACCAAACGACACGTGACTCAAGCATCATCAAGGACCGAAGTTGCCAACCGTGTCCGCTGCATCAATGATCGAAGTTGCCAACCGTGTTCACCTCTCCAAACCTCACATCGGACTCCCCGATCTCAACACAAGGTTGACCCAATAGGGGAGTTTTGAGTTACGTGTGCTTTCAATGGGAGAAATGGAATGCGGACTTTTCAAAATCCGGCAAGAACTTCGTACATCTTACGGAACTTAGGAGAACATCAAAAGAAGATTCGAAGAAAAAGCTGATGTCTAGAAGACGGGTGAGCTTGAAGATTTTCTAAAGAGTAGATTTCAAGGACTCGAGGACTCTTTCCATTGCAAGACGAAGACAATCCATGCAATGTTGAAAATTGAATACAAACGGGGAGATTGTTGGAACTATTTTATTGTATTCAATTAATAGAGTTGTCTTAGTCTTGATATGCAAATTCTTGGGCTAAATTATAATTAGTCATTCTATAGGACTACATGTGTAAATACACCACGAGGTAGTGAAATCCTAAGAAAATTAGGAGTGCGCTTAGTATGGTTTTCAGATCGAGAATATTAGAATTGGAAATTAGAGAGAAGATTTTAGCGCCTTTGTGTTCTTCAACGTCGTTTCTCTCAAACCTCAACTTAGGTAAATATCAAGCGCAAGTTCTCAAAATTCTCAGATTTACTATCCGATTCTTTGGGATTCAATCTGTGTTGGATAAAAAAGGACCTAACAGTATCTCCTCCTTCTGTTAAAATAAAGGACACTGGTAGAAATAAAAGTGCCGTTTCTCATCTCAAAATCATTGCTTCTACTTGCTCCCTCATGCCCATCACCTTTAGAAGTACTAACTATGAAATAGGCTCTTCCTCAAACATTACAAAGAATCATTCTAAGACAAATGCCGATATGAAGACTCGTAGGAAACAAGATCTAGCCATTAAGAAGGCATATACTGTTATTCATGCATGTTCTCATCTAAGTTATCCCGTAACGATCCAACCCTCCAAACACCTTAGGAGATTATTAAATGAGAAGATCTTTTCCTCGATCAAGCCTACCAAAGCATTTGCTCGCGCTGAAATTCAACTCCCTTGCAAGGTTCAACCCTCATGGGTTCCAGAATCTCAGCCTCCAAAGACAATAGCCAAAAAGGCCAAGTCTCCTAAAGAGGCAAAACCCAAAGAAACTTCTTCGAAGATGGCTTGGGTATCTACAACTCCTCTGACTAACATTTAGGAACCAATCGGAACCACTTAGTATATCTGCGAATATGAGAGGATCCATTCTTAAATGTGTACCTAAAGCTCCCTAATTTGTTTTTGCAGATCCATCACGTGTGGTACCTTGACTCCGGTTGCTCCACACACATGACTGGGAATAAAGAACTGCTGCGCAACTACCAAGACCGTTTCCGTGGGAAAGTCAGATTCGGCAACAATGAGTCGGCTCCGATTTTGGACTCGGATGACGATCAAGGATGTCTCATTTGTCAAAGGCCTCCGCCATAACTTGTTCAGCATAGGCCAGCACTGCGATAAAGGATTTCAGGTAGTCTTCCTTGCTGACCGGTGCAGAATTTTGGACAGTCAGGACAAAGAACTCTTGCAAGGAATTCGGAAATCAAATCTATACACGATCAACCTGACGTCCGTGCAGCCTTTGACTGCTGTTTGCCTCAGTTCTCAGACAAATATTCAGAGGAACGGTGTATGGCATCAAAGGGTCTCTCATCTTAACTTCAAAGCCCTACAATGCCTTCCATCAAGAAGTTGGTGCATGGTCTACCAGCAAATTTGATGGCGCGAGAGCATTACTGTTCGGCGTGTCAGCTTGGAAAATGAAGCGAGCCTTTCATCACGTCAAGACAGTTGCTTCTACTTCACGTCCTCTGGAATTACTTCACATTGACCTCTGTGGCCCTATGCACAGAGTATCAATGGACGTAAGTATGTGCTGGTCATTGTTGATGACTTTTCTCGCTACACATGGACAAAGTTCCTCCGAATAAAGGATGAGACAGGCGACTTGATCGTAAATTTTGTGAACACAACTCATAACCTTCTGTAGGAGACTAACCAAGTCATACGTATCGACAATGGCATTGAGTTCAAAAACAAATTTCCAGTTACTTCTACCAGAAACTTGGAATCAGTCAGCAATTTTCAACCGCAAAGACGCCTCAATAGAATGGGGAAGTTGAAAGGAAGAATAGAACTTTAGTGGAAGCCGCACGTACCATGCTGATTCATTCCGCCCTCCCACACTTCCTTTGGGCTGAAGCTGTTATACCTCCTGTTTTACTCAGACGGTAGTTCACAAGTGCTTCGATAAAACTCCGTACGATATCATCAACAAGCGAGTACCCAATATGTTTTTCTTTAAGGTCTTTGGGTGCAAGTGCTTTATGGAACGACAGAGAGAAATGTGCTAAGTTCGACTCTAAAGCTTTCGGAGCCACTTTCGTCGGGTATTCTTCAAATTCTAAGGCGTACAGAGTGTACTTCAAGTCCAACCGAACAATCAACGAAAGCTACAATGTCACTTTCCAAGAAGTGGCAGAGATGGCACCTGCACACCTCAGTTCAGGACACGTGCCTAACCAGATGGCTTCTGAATACGACAGTTCAGAACCCGTATTCACTGGTGTGTTGGCACTAAACCAACAGTGAACGACAACAACTCAAGATTCATCGTCAGAAGAAGCTATGAGAATTGATCTATAAGACTTGGACTCTCTCTTTGAGCCCGTATATCGGTCAGGGATCTCCACTCGGCGGAGCCGATGTACCAAGTTCTTTTAATGTCCCCACCTCACCCGATTCAGAGTTACCACCTACACCAACCATGGATGTTGAGGAAACATCATCAGAGTCGTTCAACTCAAGTACATAATTTGAATTCCCTCAACTGGATACATGCCAACGTGCTTGGTATGACGTCCAGCGAATTCCTCATGAAGTCTGGATTTATCCGAGGAACAATCGATACGACTCTCTTCATTAAATGGATGGACAAGGACTTGATGATCTTCCAAGTATACGTCCACGACATGATCTTTGGCTCTACTAATCCCCGGCTATGCCAGAAACTCGAAGATCTCATGAAGACTAAATTTGAAATGAGCCACATGGGAGAGATGCAATTCTTCCTAGGACTTCAAGTCAGGCAGCTCGAAGATGGAATCTATGGAGACCCTACTTTTCTAAATAAGATTGGCGAATTTTTGCAACGTAAGTCGCAGAGGATTTAAATGTTCCTAAATAATATACATTACGACAAATGATCATCTATACAAAGGCCATAGCCTCAAAATGTCAACATAGCAAAACCCTAACGTCACTCCACCGGTCTTCATCCATGTACAGCCCAGCCCTCAAAAGTCCGTGGAGCACCGCCACCAGCCGTCTCAGCCTTGACGCGTATCAGCGTCAGACCCAGTACCTACAATACGTAAACACTGAGCGAATTGCCCAGTAGGTGAATAAAATGCATGTATGCAAGTGTGTACTCAACCCCAATCCCAATATCTCACCTATCAATGCATACTATTTCTTTTTCCGTATCTCTATCTCATATCACACAATATTGGGCCTTTGGTTAGGCTCACGCGCGCAATAAATCATGGGTGATCACACCCGTAATCAACGGTAAGCTACGGCGGTAGTGCACTGATCTTACGTCAATGGCCACCTACCAGGTCGTCTTTTCCACAATACATCATGGGCGATAACGCCCGTATCCATATATATATCATGGGTGATGACACCCGTATCTCATCTGGTGGTTTGCACCTCAAACCAACCACGTCCGAGTAGACAGATCGATCACGCCTGTCTCCCGCCAGGTAATATGTGAGCCTAACAAGTCACAATGATCTCAATCTACTCGACTTAACAATACATTGAATCATCACCATCTCAATACGGTGGAAACCATCTCTCGTCCTGACGTGATATGCACGTGTCATGCATATACGTGATATGTCATGAAAACATGTTCACATGAAACGTACGTAAAACAAGTAAAACACAAGTCACAGAAATCATCGAATCACATAATAGCACATAAATCACATACGTGTTTACGCATTGTAGATGGATGATCCACCTACCTGTCCTCCTGATAGAAGTCAGCCAGGAAATCTGGTGAATCCCTAACGTTTCGAACCTCTGAACATGAAGGTATTACCACATCAGTGTAATTGCTAAGTCACATAAGTCTAGATCTTCCTGAAAATAATATTACAGTTAGAAATATTAATATATTCATTTATTCTGGTCAACACCCAAAGTCAACACCAGAAAGTGACTTAGTCCATGGTCGATAACTGAATTAATGTCCGAACCTTTTTTTTGGGAAATGTCACTAAATAAAAATGAGTACAAAGCCGTGGCGGCAAACTACTAACTGGTAACAGGCTACCAGTGAACAACCAATTAAAAATCAAAACTACTCAAGACATATAACTACCAAGCAATACGCCATACACGCCTAAGTGCACAGATCTGAAATACGGATCATAAATCACCCATTAAAAGGGCTGCTTTAGGACCCTTGGTGACAATGTCCCCTTCCTCAATATCAGTGAGAACACCAAATGAATTATGTAACGTCGTGTCCGCACTTTGATGATGTCGTTGCTAGTCGAACAGCCATCATTAGATGATCGACTTATCCCCCCAGAGTGGGTAATACTATCGTGTTGTCCCCTCTGCCTTTGCACCACAGCAGGTATAGTAGTATCAGGCTCATCATGCATCTTCACCTTCCCTTTTTCGTGCGCACGGCGCCATGTATGCCGCGGGGTTGTCGCACAAGTGTGTGTTTGTGTTGGGGAGGTAGCTTGCCTCATGTTCCTACTAGGTTGTTTTGGCAAGTCCTTTCCTGGCTGATTGGCCGTGTTCTTGGGGCAGCTCCCCTCGCCATGGATCCAAGAGTTACGCGTAACGCATTTCTTGGTCGCCATTCATATTCAACCCTTATAGGCACTACTGCCGAAAGTCCTCCATCTTTAGCTGGAACTCTAACATTGAAGCGTTTGATGAAAGGCACCTCCAGTGATTTCTCGACGCATATCCTCGCATATTCAGGGGCTTTCTATTTGATTGTATCGAAAGGCCCAATGAATTGGGATTTCCCTGTTGGTCCAGGTCATTTCGGGGCAAGCGGATCATTTATAATGAAGAGGATGAGCTTCAAAAGAATGATTCGGTGTCTTTCCACCTTAGTCGTCATGGCGTCTGCAAATAATGGCTTGCCTAGAGTGCTAGCAACAATTTCAAGCCCCTCTGGGTCCATAATTCCGTTGGCACATTCCGCAACTTGACCCATAGTGGGACAGCCAAGGCCCACCTTCCAAAACCGCAGCAGCAGCATCAGCCGTCGCGAACCGAAATTTGAAAAAAACATTTATCTTGTCCATTAATGTAGCTTTGAGTACAAATTTAGGACTAATTTGACATGGGTATGAATTTCTGTGCAGGTGAACGTGTGTTTGAGAGAATATTTAAAAATTTTCTCCGAAGCTAGTGACATAAGATATTTCTCAGGATTAACATGGACAAAATGTTCAGGAGGGCGTAAGAACATATAGAATTATAGAATTTTTTAGTACAGGAAATGTTCTTCCTACGTGAAGTGTTCCCTCGATTCACATCAAAATGATGATTTTTAATGGATTTTTGCTTACTAGAATGATAAGCATGTTTGGACGGGTAAGCTAATCCATTTATATGATTCTTTAAAGAATGAGATATTTTTTAAGCTTGAGAAGTTCGCTTTTATAGAATACTTTGTAATTGTGCTTTGTTTATTTGTTGTCTTTGTTATTTCGGACTTTTCTAGTATTTGTCCTTAGTTTAGGACTAGTTTGTTATTTATACCAAGTTTGTTTGGTATAAATACACTTGTAATCTTTGAGCTTAATACAGAAGATTATTGAATTGATCCGAAAGGCTTCACAATCCATTTCTAGAGAGAGAAACTCATAAATCATTCTCTCACTAACCAAATTCTCTCTCGAGGTTTCAATTGAGTTCTTCGATCGAAATTCAAATCTCAATCATTCTATAATCGAATTACTTAGGATTGACGTCAAGGATCATAGAAGTTGATTGTCGAGGACCTAAAATTGGTATCAGAGCAGATTCTTTCTGTTTTGAATTGAAAATTGTTAGGATCTGATTGAATTTAAATACTGATACTGTTTGAAGAACGGTTTTGGCGCGAACGTTGAATTCTATCGGATAGCCTTAATTCTGTGCTAATTTTGACTTGAATTTGATGTTTTGTGCTCGCGTAGGTGCTAGAAATTGTTTGCGATCAGATCGGTAGCGTTTAGAACATCGATTTAGCAGATTTGATTGAATTTGAAAAGTTACTGTTCGCGCGAAGAACAGTTAGAACACATACTTATTTTGCGTAAATTCGATATATTTTGCTTCATGACGTGTTTAATTACTTGTTCGTGTTTAATCAGTAGTTGATTTCGAGCAAATACAATTTCATTGACTAATTCATTGTTTTTGCTTGAATCAGTGTTAATTCGTATTCTGTGATTATTTGCGTTGTTTCAATTTTACTCGGTAAGTCTTCGATCAGATTAATTTCTGGATCGAAAACTCTGCGCGAGAATTTTTCTCGGTCAGAATACAAATTCAGCGCTAAAATTGTTGTCACTAAGAACGATTTTAGTTAAAAAAAATTTCTCGAGCTTTACTCAGCGAAAATCTTTTTCGACGAGACTTATTTTGACTTTGCGCGTGCAAACTTATCTCACGAGAAACATGTTCGGTCAGACATTTAAGTTCGACCCAACGAAAATCATTTGTGCTTGAGACTTCAGTCAAAGAATTTACTTTTGACTCAGTGAGAAACTTACTAAACGTACTGTTTCTTTGCGATCGAAATAAATTCAAGATCCATAAATTTTTCTCGACCAAACGATTTTGAACAATTTATTTCGCTCAAAAACTATTTCGCTGACCGATTTCTCTCACGAGAACAATAACAATTACATTCTATTTCGACGAAATTATTTTCGATCAAACTTTAACAATTGAATCAGAAATAATTCTCGAACTGCTTTCGAATCAACGCTACTAACAAATTTTGTCACTTTTGAAGCTTGTTACATCAAATCAAATCATCAAAACAACAAAATAAGATCCTTAATAAACTCTTCAATAAAATAAATGCATGATTATGCGCTCGGAATTGACAACCGTCCTCCAATCTATAAAACAGGCGAATACACAGTTTGGAGGAGTAGGTTCTTGAACTTTATTGAGCTCAAAGATCACGCCGAAAACTTACTAAAATCACTCGAAGAGGGACCCGCACAGTTTTGGGTTACTCAAGAAGGTGACAATGCTAATAATCCTCCCGTCGCATACGATAGACGACTGAAGCTTCCTAGTGAGTAAGACGAGGCTGAGAGACTAAGAGCAAAGGTTGATCTAATAGCTAAGAACACACTGGTGCAGGGCGTCCTCAACGATATCTATAGACAAATAGACAGCCTTCCAACGGCTAAGAGGATGTGGGATGAAATGCACAGGATGATGCAAAGAACTGAGTAGGCGTCTAGCTAAGAAGACGAACATATTTACGGCATATGATTCCTTCAAAGCAAAGAATGAGGAGAGCTTGTATGATCTTTATTAGTGGTACCTCACTCTTCTCAACGAAATGAGGAAAACTGAGATCAAGAAGACTAATATGGAAATGAACATTCGGTTCCTGTCCTCACTGCCCGCCGACTGGAAGAAGATATCTACTCAACTTAGGCAAAACAAAGATTTAGACAAGATGGATATACATGCTTTTTTTTATAATCTCACTCAACATGAAGAAGACATCAGCGAGATCCAAAAAGAACAAAAGGGCAAACAAACCGAAGACTCCATAGCTCTAGTTTCGAAGAAGAAGAGCTTCTGTTCACGCAAGGAAAGCATGTCAAGTTCCCAGCTCTTCAGAAGATGAGGAACCATTGGATTCAGAGCTTCCTTCTGAAGTTGGAGATTTTGGGAAACAGTTCGCCTTAATTGCCAAGATGATGACAAAGCAGTACTTTTAGAAAAAGTCGCCATCTTCTGCTAATCGTCTTCGAACTACAAGATCGATGAACAAAGAGAAATCAACTGAGTCCTCAGAAGTCACAACCTCTAAAGACCCATTGAAGTGTTTCAACTGTGGGAAAACTGGTCATTTTGCCAGAGAGTGCACCCTTCCGAAGAAGAGGGATGCCAACTACTACTCCAGGAAGCTTCAACTTACTAAACAAAAGGAAGTTGGACTAGCTCTGATGGCTGAACAAGACCACTGGCTTGAGGACACCTCAGATTCAGACGTTGAAAATCTCGCTCTCATGGCGCCTCGAGGATGACAAGGAAGATGGAAATCCTGCTAAGACGGACGACGAAAACACATCCACCTCATCTGAGGAGGTAGTAACCTCTGACTTTACACATTTTGACCTATTAGCAGAACTAGAATCTAGGTATGCTAACATGGTACTTGATCGAAACGAGGGATAAAAGTAGAGAAAAAGCTTCTTAGGTCCAAGGAAACCATAGCTAGACTTGAAGAAAATCTTAGCAGCTTTAATCTCAAAATAGACGAATTAACTGAGAGACTCCAATCCTATGTGTCACGACCCGACCCCCTAACTACCTATTCTAGCGGATTCCTATGTGCCTGGCGAGTTGTATACGACAATGTGCACTGAAATTGCGTATGAATTTTTTTTTCATTTTCCATTTATATAACGGAACAATGTTCTGTACAAGTCAAAAGAATACATGTCGAACACCAAGTTCGAGACATGATCTAATTACAAGGCGAAGGTGTGTCGGCACAGCAAAAGTTCCTACGAGCCCAGTCTCGCAGGTCGTCATCCATACACACACGTCCACCCCAAAAGCAGCGCGAAGCTCCAAAAGATCGGCCTTGCCTTCAAAAGCGATCACGTACCGTGGTCGCTGGCGCCTACAACACATAACATCAAAATGAGCCGCCGAGGCTCAGTAAGCAGAAATCATGCATGTATGCACATGTCACTCCCCCGCAACGGCAACCACGCCGATGCACAAGACACCCGCAAGGGCGATCCGCGTCGATGCATAAAACACTCGCAAAGGCGATCCGCGCCGATGCATCCAACAATCTTACTACATACTCAGGGCCCTCGGTTAATTTCACTATGCACCACAAGAGCTCACGTCCCTCAGGGACAGTACGACAGCGGTCCACGCCTGATGGCCAAACCCTAGGATGCACACTGGTCGTCCCCGACTGTCCGACGGTCGCTCATGCTGGTAGCCCATGCAGAGGTCGCCTACACCAGGGTTCCACCCTGTGTCGCTTACACCTCAGGTCGCACCCTCTAGGTCGCCCCTTACCGCCACGGGCCATGCCCAAATCCTACCCGCAGGATATCATCATATATATATATATATATATATATATATATATATATATATATATCTACAATAATTGTATGACGACGCTAAACGCCGTCCTGGTAGCATAGGAGACAGCCCCCGACTCAACTGTGAGTCGACACACTTGCCCATATCGGCAAGTCCTCGTCGCATACAAGCGACATATCGTCATGCACACTCAATCCCACGACCCTTCCCCATGAGTTCGTGTATGCACATGGATATGCATATGCAATTAAATGTAATTTATGCTTACCACAGGAAGGCATAACCATTGATTCACGAAATCACACAGGCACATAGTCACACAAACATATACGATGCAAGTTATGTGTTGTAGTTGGATTTCTACTTACCTGTCGTCCGTCGATTATTATCTCGATCCCTCGTGAAATCCTAACGCTCAACCTTTAATAAAATAATTGGAGCGTTAGTACGTGATTTTTCTTAGATGATCTTATTAAAGCAACTAGCTTTTGTCTTTCCAATTGCTTAAGCTCTTTTATTTCGCTAAGACCCAATTTGCTCAATTTTGGTCTAGTCCAAGTCCCTGCCCAATTTTCAATCGATGCTTTGCAGTATTTCCCACTTTCGATCGAATTGTATGTTACTTAATTCAATTAGCTCTATTGACTCCTAATTTTGCTAAGTTTCGCTCGATTCTTCACATCCTAAGGGTTTCGCCGTGTTCTATTTCGATCGTTAGGGTTTCGATCGAAACTCGCAAATAAAGGAAAAAATGATTTTCGATTGGCTCAAGGGTTTCGCCCGAAAGTCCATGTTAAGAAGTGAGTTTCGCCGCACTCTGACGTGGGCATGGCGTCATCAGTGTTTCGATGGAAACCTTGCATGGAATTTCGATCGATTTAGGGTTTCGCCGGATTGATTCTCCAACGGCATCGGTTTCGCCGCGTGATGACGTTAGCCCTCGTCACTTTCGATCAATTTTGCATGCATGTGGGCACTTTCGATCGCTGGGGTGAAGTTTCAGGTGGGTTTCGCCGCTTGGTCGTCATCCCATTTCGCCCGAAACTAGGTGCAAATTTCGGATTGGTAGGTCGAGAGTCTATCTACCAATTTCATTCGTCCGAAACCCTAGCTAAGTTGTCTACTTTCGATCAATTCTTATACATGTTAAGAGAAGTTTCTGTCGAAACTCATAAATTAGCTCAATTTACTAACTATACAATAAAATTGATCGAAACTTATTTTATTGAGTTCAAGCCCTGCCCTAATGTACTAGGTGTCGATCGAAACTACTATTCAAATCAGATTGTCCGATTTTTCAATCAATTCTCCACTTTCGGTCGAACCTTCAACTGGTCATCTTCTCAAAATTAAATCGTAACCCCTCTTTTCAGATTTCATAAGCTCCATGGTATTTTAGTCAACCCAAAAACGTCTAGAGCTAGCTCAAAATAACTTAAGTTAACCAATTTCTAAGAAACTCAAGGATTTCCCCAACCCATGATTTCATCCCCCAAATTTAGGGCTTTGTCGTCTGTAATACACCCAAATTTATTAAGCTTCGAATCGTAAAGTGTAGGTCTAGAGATTTTCTTACCTTCTTCCAAAGCACAAAGTTGGTCCCGTGTTTCCCTTCTCTTAGCTTGAACTCACGTTCGTTCTTTGGTTATGGAGTTTTTGATGGACTTGATATGATTTTCTAAATGAGGTTTAGGTGGGTAAGGTGACGAATATCCCTTAAATCAAGGGAGTTTGTTTGCTAAAGTCTAAGGATATTAGGCCAATTTCTAAATTCTTAGCCCACTTGAGACCTTTGAGTCATATTTTTACTCATGGCCTAATTTCCCTCTTGGGCCTATTTCAAAAACCTCTAAGTAGATTGGGAAGTCACATAGCACAAATTAAACACACCAAAATTACAATTAATGGAGCACATAATTTTCCACACAAATAAGTTAAGCACGCATTTTAACATGCAAACTTCACATAATTCACACGAGCACAGAATGATTGCACGAATGCACATAATTGTATTTACCATTTATGCAAATTTATTGGCCCTATATTTTACGAGGACCCGGGTGCTACACTATGAGACTACTCACATCCCATTAGAAAAACATAGTTCGATAGTAAAAGAATTAGAAAACATGCTGGACAATAACCACAAATGTCTACTTAAAAAAAACAGAAAAATAAAGTTCAAACTCGATCAAGAACGGACTACGAGGGTCAGCTACCCTAGCTAACTTTCATAATTAAATAATGTTATATATAGGTGGCTGTTATTGTGAAAGACCTGTTTGAAACACTTTGGTAGTGCTCCTGGATCAGAATTCAAAATAATAAATCAGAGCACATGGAGCCATCTCCTTATCCTATTTTTCTGTTAAGAAAAATATGGTGGATTAAGTGATATTTTTAGCAACTTAGACGAGAAAAGTCATTTTAAGTGTTGACTTGAAGCCGTAAGTAAGAAGGTCACTAGTCTCGAAGATGAACTAGCTAAGTCAAATTCTAAGCTTAGTGATTTGAGAAAAATTCTAGACACCTGTCAAGCCGAAATGATCACCGCTCTAATCAGCTATTCTACCTTAGACGATGAACTAAGAAGCTATATTCTAATATTAAGAAATTAGAAAATCTTCTAGTGAAATCGGACAAACTGACCAGACAATATTCTTGAATCAACCCAAGGATATAGAATTTTATGACTGCAAGTTCGGGTTAGGATTTGAGAATCCAAGGAACTTGACGAAAGTTGATTGTAAGCACAAACTCATCATTCGGAAAATTCTCTCTGCATACACCCTGTTAAGAAAATAGAGGGATTAAGAGCTTCTTTAGAAAAAGAAAGAGAGGATTTTGAAGCGGAAAAGAAACATTCCTAAAAGAGATGGAAATTCTTAAAGCTTCCTCCGTCTCCCAAACCATTTCTCATACATCTCCCTCACAAGATAGTCTTTTTGAAAAGCGTGAAGAAAGAAAATTGCCTTCCACGGAACAAAAACCTAAGTATAATGTTCTTAAAAAATTATATCTAACCTTTTTTTTCACTACGTCTACAGGGAGCGCAGTCAAGGAGCTAGAGAAACCAAAGGCGAGAGTGTCTAGA
>JAPQWV010002972.1:0-47578 GCA_027422505.1 Craterostigma plantagineum | reverse complement strand
CCAAGGCCTGAGCTTTCTTTCGTCGCTGAAAGCCTTGCTGCAAAATCTGCATAATTCATGGCACACATAAACTAAACTTGTAAAGAAAACAAAATTGCTTTCATACTTGAGATTTATGGGTTCTTTTTTTTTCTTGGGTTTAGGGTTCACTTAATAACGATTAATGCGGAAAATTTCAGTAAAACGAACAAATAAAAACTAACCTGAGGGGCTATTAAGGGGTGTGGCTGGTCAAATCTCGTATGATTCGTTAGAATTGAGGGTTGGGAAGAGAGTATTGCTGTTCCACTGAAGCTCCTACGCAAAGGAGGGGTACTTTCGGTATTTCTTGAATTAGCATTAGCGTGCTTCGAATGGATCGGCGAAGGTGATCTATTCGAACTGAGAAGAAGAAGCCATTTGATAAGTAGTGACTGAGATCAGAGTTTCCTATGCTCGCTGAGAGTGATGAGAATGGAAAGAAAGAGTAATGGGAAATGAAAATCTGAATTTGATTTGGGCGGTTTTTCTGCAATCTTGAATTGATACGGTGGTGATTGTAAATTTTTTAATCTGAATCCTTACTTTCTGTAACGGCTAGTTTTCCTCCTAAAGAAGAACGTGGGCGAGCGAAAGTAAGAGACCGTTACAGTTTGAACTTTTCGACTATGGGCTTCATGGTACGTTTTTTGGCCCATTAATACACAATTGAGCCCATGAATAATATATGCGTGCGTTCGAATTTCGAATACTATAGTGTTATGTTGGAATATATAGTTTAAGCTTGTGCGTAAATGAGGTATATCATATCAAGACAAAACAACGGGAAATATTATTGAAGTAAAAACAAATACATAGTGGTCCCATATTACAACTCATGATTTTAGTGAGGATAGCTGTTATATAACATTAGCGAAAATGAGTTGTGAAATGGAATGTGAATAGCATTGAAGCCGCAATTGTCATCGACATTCATTTTATATTAATATAACTATACTTAAATGTAATACAGATCGATCGTCATCATAACTAGAAAGTCCCTAATTACTATCGCCAAACGATCAAATGCTCATCATCCAAAGCTTATCATTTCCTTGTTTGAAAGAATATGGAAGGCATCTTTTTAACTCGAAGAGTCGAGTAACGGTTTTATATGAAGTGTAGTTATACGAAGTATTATTCTGTGAATGTGGGACCCGCTTGAAGACTTGCGTCCAATGCTCGACTTCTTACATAGAACCTCAAAGTCGTCAACAGCTGTCTTCTATTCATTACTCAATATTACGTTATTGCTATCAAATACCATCAATATTACATAATTGGTAAACATATAAATACTATATTTTTTTGAACGAACACATCGCGATGATAAAAACTCCATATCACGGCAAACTCCGTACATCCAAATATAGGAATATAATTCGTAACTGCAAACATTAATCTGAAACACACCCCTATACTTTCACACCATATGCTTACCAAATTCAAAACAAAATTACCTTCCTAATTCCAGGAAACATAAAGGCAAGTAATTCGGCACACTCATACATGTGCAGTATATATATAATATATTCATAAAATAATAATTTACTAAAAATAGAAGGATAAAATTATAAATGTAAAATGTTATATAGCGGATTGTTTTTTTCACGTTGACTGTTATTTTATGACATACCAAAATACGGTCCCCGAGCCTTAATAAAAGAGTACAGATGATAAAAATCCAATTAATACGTATTTTATAAGATGAAATCAATTTTGTCTCAATCTAATTAACGAATAAACCAATTCGTGGAACTCCCACTAAAGCTCAAATCCTAAGAGGATCTTTATGCAATTACCAAAACTACAGGTGCAAAAAATTGTAATTAGTTCAAAAAATTATTGAATAATAAGACCAAGAATTGACAGGTAAGTGCTTTGCATAGGATTACCTAATAATCCTAAGCAAGCGCTGGCGCTTAGTGCGCACTGTGCGTGCACCACAGCTCATAACGCACGCATGTCCATGCACCCAATTTACAGCCTGTCTCTCTTCACACACAAACAAATACATATATAATTTTCCCCCAATCTCCTTCTTCTTCTTCCATTCCATCATCATCATCTCTGAAGAAGAAACCCCTTCAACCTTTTGTTCGGACAAAAGAAGAGCGCACGATTATGGATCCATGTCCTTTCGTGCGAATCGTAGCCTCAAACCTAAGCCTTAAGCTCCCTGAAAATCCCCAAAAGAGCAGCAGCCCTAGTGCTGCTTTCTACGCCAAGTTCAAGCTCAAGGGTTTTCCGACACAATCATCGGACGTCTCCTTCCTCGAACACGACGCCGCCGATTCGAGGATCCACGCCTGTTTCAGCTTCAGCAAGGCCGAGCTAGAGAAGAGGCTGTCGGCCGAGAGGAAATCGAATAAGTCTTCTTCTTCTTCTTCCCAGCAGCTGAAATCGAGATTTACTGTAGGAAGGGCAGAATTGGTATAATCGGAGGTAAGAACGCTTGTGGGTTTTCGGGCAAGAAGCTTATGGGTTCAATTATTGTTCAATTGGATTTGAAGAGCGTTTTTGAGAGCATAAGCGGAAATTCGGCAGTCAATTCGAGGAGTGGATGCGTTGTGATGCAGAACGGGTGGGCTTCCGTCAATGGGTCGGGTTTGAACCTTCACCTGAACGTTCGATCCGAACCCGACCCGAGATTCGTATTCGAATTTGGCGGCGAACCCGAGTGCAGCCCGCAGGTTTTTCAAGTGAATGGTAATGTAAAGCAGCCCGTCTTTAGCTGCAAGTTTGGTGTCAGAAGCTGTGGAGAGAGGAACCTAAGATCAAGGTAATAATCATCGACCTTTTCTTGAACTAATTCGTTTTTTTTTTCGCTGAAATTTGTGTATTTTGTTTGTGTTTTATGACATGTTATTGCTTGATTTTCCAATTATCGCAAGAAAAATCGGTTCTTGGTTGAACCCTCAATTCGAACGAAGGTTTATCTCTCCTAACATCCAATTATTCATTCTTCCTTGCACAAACAGATCTTCCTTGTCGGAACCTATCACCTCCACGAGCTGCTTCGGAACCGCCGCCGCCGCCTCCTCCGACGACAACCACCACCACCACGAGCGAAAGGGATGGTCCATCACAATCCACGACCTCTCAGGCTCGCCGGTGGCCGCCGCCTCGATGGTCACTCCCTTCGTCCCATCGCCCAACACAAATAGGGTCAGCCGATCAAATCCCGGCGCGTGGCTCATCCTCCGACCATGTTTTCAGACAACGTGGAAACCATGGGGACGGCTCGAGGCTTGGAGGGAAAAGGACAGCCTCGGATATCGCTTCGACCTTATCCCCGACGAAAGCATCGATAGAATTCCACTCGCTAATTCCTCTCTGAGCACCAAGAATGGCGGAAAGTTCAGCATAGATATAACGACGGGGCCCACGCCTCTGGTCAGCCCTAACAGCAGCTTCGACCTGAGCTCAGGTTCGGGCTCGGGTGGGTCGGGTTCTGGGTCGGAGCTGGGTTTGGGATCTGGGTCGGGCTCGTGGGCTAACATTTTGTACCGTGGGTTTGTGATGTCGTCGACGGTGGGCGGCTATGGGAAGCGCGGCGAGCCTGTGGTGGAGATTGGGGCTCAGCACGTGACTTGCACGGAGGACGCGGCGGCGTTTGTGGCTTTGGCGGCGGCGATGGACCTTAGTATGGATGCTTGTAAGTTGTTCTCGAAGAAGCTGAGGAAAGAATTGAGGCAACCCGAATTGTGATCTTGGGTCGGGTCGGATTGTTTTGGATTTGTGATTTTTTATTCTATTTCTTTTCGATTGAGCGAGAGTGTACAGTTGGTTATTGGATGAGTTTTCCTTTTCTTTTTTGGCTTTTTTCTATTTGGTTTTGGTTTATAAATGTATTTCTATCTGTATATTGTGGTTGACAGCTGTATTTTGATTGGGATAATAAAGAATTCATTTTTGAATTGGAATCTGTTTGTTGGGCGAAGGGAACAAGTGGTGTTAGATCTGTCCACCAGTATTTCATGTGGCTTTTGGACTTTTCTTAATTTGTTATATCTTATTCGTACACATTTAAATAATAAATAATAACCAATAGTAGAGAGAGAGAGTCTTGCTTGGTATACTTGTTTCTATATACGTGTGTGCCTTCATCATGGATTCGTGCTGGCAAAATAGAATCCATTTATAATACTCTTCTTACAAAGCACAACTTGGCTTGGCATAAAAATTAATTTCTAATAATCGTCAATTAGACCTAAACCACAAGCTACTATTACAAACAAAGCCCAACCACATTTTCTTCGAAATTGCGCGATTTTCTTTGGAGACAGACAATTCCGAATATTGAATTTTCAATTTATACTTAATTTGGAATAATTTGCAAATTTGTTCTTTTAATTAAAAAATTTCAAACTAGCTATGGTGGGGTGCGCCAGGCCCGTGATTTAGTGCAAGGCACGGGCGACGCTCGAAGGCCCAGACAACAAGCTGCCTTAATGGGCCTTCCCCTAAAAAAATTAATTTAATATCATGTGGGCCGATGGCCCACGTATCAGATATTAAACTGATAAGAACAGATACTACACTTGATCTTAGCCAAAAGGCCGAGAAAGGTATGAGCTAAAACTACAAACTCTCTCTTGCTTTTATAGTGCTGGTTCTATAGTGACTTACTCTGATTGGTCGATGTGGGACATTTCCATAGCGGTCTAGTAGGGTTTCGTATATATAGAAAATAGATAAAACGGCGCTCCACAAGCATCTTCTTAACTCAAGACTCGGACGCACTGAGGGTGCTTGTTGGTTAGTAGGTTTATATTTAAGAGGGTTTAAATTAGTTAGGTTTATATAAAACTAATTAATTGATATAAAATAAAATGGTGTTTGGTTAGTGGGTTTAGATAAATAGGAGGTGTGTTATTTAAAACCCATAAGTATGGGTTTAGAGTTGAATTATATAAGCCCATTAGTGCTCGTTTGGTTGACAGGTTATATTTAGGAGGGTTTAAATAAGTAAGGGTTTATATAAAACAAATTAATGGGTATAAATAAAATGCGTGTTTGGTTAGTGGGTTTAAATAAACACATGTGAGGAGGTGTGTTTATATAAACCCGTCTGTATGGGTTTAGAGTGGTTTTATATAAACCATTGGTTTAGATAAACCAACGAACCAAACACACTAACATGTTTCAAACCCATGTTTAAAATTACTAAACCCCTCAACCAAACAAGCACTTAAATATAACTACAAACCAAACCCTTGAATATATCTTAAATTCATGTTTAAAATACCTAAACCCATCAACCAAACAAGTGCCGAAGGTTCAACACTTGCTCGACTTGGTCCAATCTTCTTATCGTGTGAGCTAAAGCTGAGTAGGGAAAACAAAGGAAAATGTCTGCTATTCATCAGAATATTTCACCGCCGATCGCCTCATCATCGTCAGCTTTTCTCGGCCAAAGCAATCTCAGGAACATCAGGTATCTTTTTATTTACCTCTAATCTTTTCTTTTTTGTTCTGAAATTAGTCTGTTTCTTTTGTGTTCGTAACTTTGGAGTTCGTGAGTTTTAATACGGTGTGGATTGCTGCAGGCGTACGAGTGTTGCTGTTTTTGGAAAAGGAAGTGGAGTTGTGAGATGTGTTGCCTCACCTTCAGCTGAGAAAACTGGTGATATGTTCTATTTAATTGTTTTCGCTTTTTGCTCTGTATTTTATGCAACGTGGTTTCTTTTATGTGATTAATCAGCGAGGTTTGTTGCAATGCGGCCCGATTTAATATGGTCTCTCTTGCATTTTTTGGTTTGGTGCTACGTTGTGCTGATTTTCCTTTGCTCTAATAATGTGATTTTTTTCTGATTGAAGCTTACAATACTAAGGTGTCACGTAATGAAAATTTGGCTAAGCTTCAAGCAGGGTACCTCTTTCCCGAGGTTCGATTTTAACTTTGACCTTTGGCATCGTGCTATGTTATCCTGACCCTTGGTGTGATTTCTTGGCATTTTTCCATTCTAAGATGTCTCATATGTCATGAGTATTTGATTTCATGGATAAACTCGAAGTTCTATCTTGTTATATTTCTAAATTGAAATATTTGAATTGCCCTGTCAAAATCCTTGTGTTAGGATCGGTTTATGCGTTTAGAGGGGGTGAATAAACGCTTGACACTTTTTGGTAGTTAACCGGTTATGGCTAATACCGGTACTTGATATTTTTCTAAGTGTGATTTGTGCGGAAGCAAGACGGTCAATTTTGAACCAAAACCGATAATAGGTGTGATGTGTTAGCGTGTGTATGTAAAGAAAACACCGGTTTGTTTCTGGAAGTTCGGAGTTAATTCTCCTACGTTTCCCCTTCTTCCCTGCAAGGAAGGTTCACTAGACTTCAGTTATACACTCACTGTACAACCTACCCAGCTGCAGCTTAATCTAGTGAATCACCTAGGCAGTCGTATAATACAATCCACCTACTTCAACAGCTTTTTACAGTCCGTCGGAAAACAACTCACTTACTTAACCAAACTGGTTTTCGTACAGTGAGGAAAATACTTTCTGATTTCTTTCTTCACTAAGAGGGATTTGAATCTTGTCTTTGATTTCTTGTGGTAGAGTGTCATATCTCTTCAGTGCCTCTTCTCTGATATATAGAGCTGATCTTTGTTGAAGAAGGCCGTTGTGAGATAGCTCCTTGTACCGGACAATGCATTAAATGCATTTTACCCGAAACGGGTACTGTTCGGTCTTCATAGCAGTTCGCGCTGTGCCATTTGCTTTTTTCTTTTTAAGCTTAGCTTGACTTCAACTTGGCTCCTCCTGGCAGCCTTGCATTAAATACTTTTAGCAAAAGTCTTCAACATCCCGCCTTGAATAATTTTGAATCTTCGTCCACGTGGCAGGTCCGGTATCTATACTCGGTCTTGGAACTTGTCAGGTCCGGTAGCTGTACTCCGATCTTGGCACTTGTCAGGTCCGGTATCTGTACTCCGGTCTTGACAGTTGTCAGGTTTCTAGTGCGCTTGTGAACTGCTGACTGGTATTCGGTCTTAAGTCTTCGTTTAACCGGTATACTCAGTCAAGTTTGGACAACCACCAAAACTGTTTAATCTGAATTCTTCGATTCATGATTTCTAACAATTTCCCCCTTTTTTGTGATTGTCAAAACTCTACGAAGCAGAAAGGTATTTATTATATCAAAGGAAATTTGATACATAAACTTCCGATCTATTACAACCGTTGTTAGCCTATCTATTCCTTAGATATGCCATAGTTCTTCGATCTTCCGGTTGTTGGCATCCCCGGTCTCTCTGATACGTCCGGTATGCCTGCTGCTTCGTCTAAGTACTGTCATCTGCCCTTTCTCCTGAACTGGCAGTACTCTTCTTCCCCCTTTTTGATAATCACATGTCCGATATGAGGGAAGGTAGTCATTGTGCAAGAGAGCCGTCATTACAGTTGTTCTCTCCTCGTAAAGCACAATGAGACCGGTAGCTCTGCTGCTGTACTGGCGATTCTTAACAGAAGATCGCTCAGTCATGACGAGACTTCTGGAAGATCTGAAGAAATCTTCTTCTGAGCCGCTCCGTTTTAGCAGCTCTTAGAGCTACGGTGACCCCTGAACCCACGCCTTGGAAAACGCAACGAATCTGATAGGAGCTGATAGGAGCTGAGGGATACCGTCTGGCATGGCATTCAATCCCCGGTATGCACTTACCAGCTCCAGTTCCGTTTCTTGGTGGGTTCTCAGCCTTTTCTCCACCAAGAGACTGGGACGGGCGCCATCTTCTCCTTTGGGTCCTTGTAGTGCCAGGATGGCTTGCCCGGTCCGCGGCATTTTCTTTTCAGCTATTACTCCGTGTGGGAAACTGGAGACTGGGTGCATCTTTTCCAACTCGTCCAGTTCGCAGAGGAGTTTCTCAGAGTTAGCCTTCTGCGCCGTCGGACTTGTTTTAGTATTCTTGCTGGTCCGAAAAGTATCTTTACGTCTTTGTTGGACCGCCAAGAGATCTTTGTATACCCTAATGGGTCGGTTTCCGTCCAAGGTGGTGTCAATACCGCTTTGAGGTGGTTGGATAAGAAAATCGGATTCGAACTAGTTAGGCTTTTTCTGGTTGTGAGGCTTATTCTGACTAAGGGTGGTGGATGTTTCGGAAGTTTAGACATTGTGAACTTAGTCGGTTGTGAGCTGATGGATTTTGAAAGAGGATGCGAGGTCCTTATATACCCGAGAAATTTCTGTCGAGTTGTGTCACGGGTGTACAGTAGTTCAGACCATCCTTATTTCTTCTTCAGTGCGTCGGAACTTTATGTCTTGTCCGGTGGCAGAGATTCGTTAATGACAAGACTATTCACGCACTCAGATAACCTGCAAGCTCAAAGCCAGCTGTACCAAGACATAATATGTGCATTGATGAAGCGCAATAATTGAGAAAGTTCGGTCTTTATCCGGCCAGTGAGGGTTATGTGTATATCCACTGGTTAACAGATAGTGCCGGTTTCAGAAGGAAACCGGTATCAGACTTGTATAGCTCTGTTTTAAACAATATGGGACTCATATGTTTATATTTCTTAGCGTATACTGACTCATGCCGATTTTAGATGAAACCGACTGGGATAAGTGTATAGGCCGGGACTATGAAGAAGTGACCGTTTTAAACAGAATGGCTTTGCACTCAAATCATCTATATGCACTGATTTTTGTAATGTCTAGGCAACTTATTATATCAATGAATTTGATATAACTTCGTTCCCCCTGACTTCATGCTAGGACCTTTAAGGTAAGTCTATATGTCCTAAAAGCACTTAGAAAGCTTTGAGGAGCGGTTTAGTGTAGATGTCTGTTACTTGCCGGTTTGTCGAGCTGTCATCCAGTCTCCCCTTCTTGATCGCACGACTTCTGATTATTTTTGAATGGAGTACCGGTCTTGTGATTTCGATTCTTTCACTCCATTACCTCCAAATCAGTGTTGAACGTTCACCCTGTCGTCGTGTGTCGTCCAATGTATTGGCTTCTCGAGAGATAGAGCAGCTTCTGCTGAGATGTTCAAAACTCAATCTGTAGGATCTGCTGGAGCTTAGGCTTGTAGACGGTCACCATAAAATAAGATATGCTATCCGGTCACCATATCCAAATTTTGATCTTCTAAGTATCTGCTTGCTGATCCATGTTTGCTGGTCCTTTGGTTGGATTGGCTTTCTGAATGCTCTAGTCCTTTGGTTGACACGTTTCCTTGTTATGAAAACAGCAACTTCCTGCCAGACTGGGTTCGGCTTGTTGTTATAGCCACTTAAGCTTGTTCGATTTGGAAAGCTGACTGGTCATCATAGTATTGGTATGTACTGATGCTTTGGTCCATCTTGCAACTGGTGTTAATTCCATCCGTGGAGTGTGACTGGAACTTTCCTCAGAAACTGAGACTGCATGTAGTATCCAGTCTTCATCTTCAAATCTTGGTGAACTCATCGGTGTTGGTGCCTCTGATCAGTCATCCATTCATCTTTTCTCCAAATTGTTCTTTGCCTGTTCTTTGTCGGTCACCATTTGACCCGGTATTAGAATTGGTTTCCAAAACTTGGCAGTGCTCAAACTGATTCAGTTCTTGCTTGACTTTCCTCCATCTGGAGCTCGAGTCAGTTGCTAAGCCGGTTGCCTTTCTTACACATGAATTCCTTGACTGACTGATGTTGCTTAGAGTATGATCATCGGTCTTGCTCTTTCAGTCGTCTGGTTCCCTTCCTTAGCTTCACCGTTTCCTGAACTGTTCTACCAGTAGGTGACTCACGGCGTGCGTCATGGTCCTCAAAATATGATATTAGTGCTAAGTTGAGAGGTTCCGTTTTTACCTAGTTTCCCCCTACGCTTATCATTGAGAATAATTGGTGAAGGTAGATCAAGAACTAGGTTACTCCTAATCGAGTATGGGACAACTTTTAGAATTTTAAGTAATCCAATCTTTCTGTATCATAGTCATCTCTTGGACTCACTGGTAACCAAACACATTGGACTATAAGCTCTTGCTTATACCAATTCAAGTGTCAGTATTGTTGGTTCCTCGTCCGGTAGTGTAGTTATGCCTTAGTTTTTAGTGAGACAATCTAAATATCTTCATATCCTTACCTTGGTAGCTATTCCCAAGGGTAAAGGTTGGCTTGGCACATGGTTTGGTCCCAGTGAGAGTTCTTCTCTCCCCGGTCATGTGCCGACAGCATCTGCTGTCTAGAAATCAGCAGGACTGGTTGAGTTCCTGCAAGTATTCTTGCAGGAGCAGACAAAATCTTTGGTACCCATGTTATTTTGGGTCCGGTTAGATATTAGATCCTTAGGTATCCAAACTTGGATTATCCTAACATGTCTACCAGTTATAGGATCAATAAGATATCTATATTTATTGTTCCTGTTTTGAGACCGATATCTAGGTCTTCTGTGACCTTGTGTTTTCGGTTTGGGATTGTGAGCATTCCCCCTCGGTTGTTGAGGTCTTCCTCTTCTTGGGTTGCTGTTCGCTCTTGTATTTCCCTTTGGTTGTTGAGGTCTTTCCCTTTGTGTGTCGTTGTTCGAACTGGTATTCCCCTTGGTTGAGATTTTCCCTTCTGTGAATTGTCGTATATACCAGTACTTCTCCTTTGTTGAGATTTTCCCTTTTGCGAAGCGTTATTAACATTATTTCCCCTCACTATCTGAGTTACTGTACTTATGTGGGGAATCGAGGGATTGAAGTTATATTCCACTCCGGTTTCCTTAGACCTGTCCATAGGAGAAGCGGAAACTGTATTATAGTCTGTAGGGCGAACAAAATTGATTACCCGTGAGGTAGTCGGTTGATAGGATGTTGTCGCCTCATCGATGTTTGCTTGTTCGTTGTACCCAAGCCCGGTCCGGTCGTCAGCATTCCTTAAGGATCCTTGAATACGCCGGAATGTTTCGGTTGACTTAGTCCATGACTGGACCAAGGCAGACAATCTCTGGTTTTCTGAGGCATTCTTTTCAGCTGCCTCCCTCAATCTGAGGTTTTCTTCCTCTAGTTGAATAATTTTCTCAACTAGAGGTCCGGTAGTTTCATGTGCTGGTGCCTTTCCCTTTTCTGCAGCTTTCAACTTCTCGTTCAATTTCCAGTATTCATCAGCCATGTTCTGAAGAGCATCCATGACTTCTTCATAGGTGAACTTAACTTCTGGATCTGTTTGATCTCCCTCCAAGCAGATAAGCTCTTTCTCACTTTCATAGTTGCTCAATTCATCTTCAGAGCTGGATCTTCGGAGTCTGTATCATCCCATCTGTGGGAGTTCTTTTTAGTCGCAGAGACTTGTGACTTCTTTCTGCCTTTGAGCCGGTTTGCCTCCTCTTTAGAGCCGTTATTGGTGGCGTGCCCGGTCTTGTCCCATTTAAAGCAAGTGTTAGTATTTTCATTTTGTTCACCTTGCTTAACCTGTGTCATCTTGGAAGGTTCTCCTCCTCCTAGTGCTTTTACTGGATGATCCCTGAGCTTATAGACTTCTTGGTTTTCGCCAAGTTGGCATAACTTGGTCAATATTTCTTTCGCAGTCTTGCTTGTCATGACCTGTCTGAATACTTCTATATCCAAGGTCTTGAACATGATGTTTTTGGCAATATTATCGAGGTTCGTCTTTCGTCTTTCTTGCATTGATAGCTCCTGTCTTTCCTTGGGAACTTCTCGCGGTTCATTAGGATGCACGGCTTATCGTTCGTTTGCTTTGTTGAACACGAATGGTCCAGTCTCTAACACATCAACCATCTCGTCATCTTGTGCATAGAGATGAGTCATTAGCCTTATCTTCCATTCAAGGAAGTTTTCCCTGCTAAACATAATAAGCTGGTCTGATAAAGTCATGGTAAAAAAAATATCAAGAAACCCTCTCTGATACCACTTGTTAGGATCGGTTTATGCGTTTAGAGGGGGGTGAATAAACGCTTGACACTTTTTGGTAGTTAACAGGTTATGGCTAATATCGGTACTTGATATTTTTCTAAGTGTGATTTGTGCGGAAGCAAGACGGTCTTTTTTGAACCAAAACCGATAATAGGTGTGATGTGTTAGCGTGTGTGTGTAAAGAAAACACCGGTTTGTTTCTGGAAGTTCGGAGTTAATTCTCCTACGTCTCCCCTTCTTCCCCTCAAGGAAGGTTCACTAGACTTCAGTTATACACTCACCGTACAACCTACCCAGCTACCCTCAGCTTAATCTAGTGAATCACCTAGGCAGTCGTATAATACAATCCACCTACTTCAACATCTTTTTACAGTTAGTCGGAAAACAACCCACTTACTTAACCAAACTGGTTTTCGTACAGTGAGGACAACACTTTCTGATTTTTTTCTTCACTAAGAGGGATTTGAATCTTGTCTTTGATTTCTTGTGGTAGAGTGTCATATCTCTTCAGTGCCTCTTCTCTGATATATATAGCTGATCTTTGTTGAAGAAGGCCGTTGTGAGATAGCTCCTTGTACCGGACAATGCATTAAATGCATTTTACCCAAAACGGGTAATGTCCGGTCTTCATAGCAGTTCACGCTGTGCCATTTGCTTTTTCCTTTTTAAGCTTAGCTTGACTTCAACTTGGCTCCTCCTGGCAGCCTTGCATTAAATACTTTTAGCAAAAGTGTTCAACATCCCGCCTTGAATAATTTTGAATCTTCCGTGGCAGGTCCGGTATCTGTACTCCGGTCTTGGCACTTGTCAGGTCCGGTAGCTGTACTCCGGTCTTGGCACTTGTCAGGTCCGGTAGCTGTACTCCGGTCTTGGCACTTGACAGGTCCGGTATCTGTACTACGGTCTTGACAGTTGTCAGGTTTCTAGCGCGCTTGTGAACTGCTGACTGGTATCCGGTCTTAAGTCTTCGTTTAACCGGTATACTCAGTCAAGTTTGGACAACCACCAAAACTGTTTAATCTGAATTTTTCGATTCATGATTTCTAACACCTTGTCTTTTGGAAAACGCACTGATTAGAAATTTTAGATGGAGTGAACTTTTAACCGATAATAACGCAAGTTCCTGTAAATGATACAATGTAGCATGTTGATGAAATGCTTCCCTAAATGCTTCCGTAGTGGATGAAAATCTGTTGATGTTAGTTACTTCATTTTTATTTTTCATGAAGAACCGAAGAAGCATATCATTACCTGTCCTTTGTTTTCTCATCAGATAGGGCGTCGAAGATCTGCACACATGTTGAAATACCCTGATGCCAAAGTGATCAGCCTTGGAATTGGCGACACAACTGAGCCCATTCCAGAAGTTATCACTTCTGCCATGGCCGAGGTAAATTTGTGCCAAATCTTTGTGCACGAATCAGTATAATGAAATTGTTCTAAAATTATATTATCTTTAGTTGTATTTGAGAAAGATATTAGGGTAGATGATTTTCATTTCTATATCGCTTTGCATGATATGCACCCTGATTAATTTTTTTTAATTACTTTTCAGAGAGCTTATGCGCTTTCAACTATAGATGGTTATAGTGGTTATGGAGCTGAACAAGGTGAAAAAGTCAGTGACAATCTTGTTTCTTATGCTTTTTCTTGTCTTATCTATGTTTTAACTTTACATTGACTACATTAAAAAAATGCTTTTGTTTTATGACAGCAATTGAGAGCTGCAATTGCTTCAACATACTATGCTGGTCTTGGCATAGAGGAAGATGATATATTTGTTTCTGATGGTGCAAAGAGTGATATTTCTCGCCTTCAGGTTTGGCATTCTTATATATTGCGTAGATTTCGACATCCCAAGTGTGTTTTCTGTAATATTTGGTTTTTACCAACTTTTAACTCTGAAAAAAGTTATTCACATTCCTCTCATATTTTCCACTAATTAACAGGTTCTTTTTGGATCTAACGTGACAATGGCTGTTCAAGATCCATCTTACCCAGTATGTGGTTTGTCGTTCCTCTGCATCAGAGCCAAATGGTTTAAATTTTTTCGTTTCATCACAACTCTTATTCCATGCATATCAGGCTTATGTAGACTCAAGTGTGATATTGGGTCAGACCGGGCAGTACCAGAAAGATGTTGAGAAGTACGCAAACATTGAATACATGAGATGCACTCCAGAGAATGGTTTCTTCCCGATTTGTCCACTGTTAAACGTACAGACATCATATTCTTCTGTTCTCCTAACAACCCAACTGGCTATGCTGCATCGAGGGAGCAGTTAACCAATCTCGTGGAATTCGCTAAGGAAAATGGGTCAATCATAGTTTACGACTCTGCTTATGATATGTACGTGTCAGACGATAGCCCCAAATCAATTTTCGAGATTCCTGGAGCCAAAGAGGTTAGTTACATCCTTTTGCCTTAGAGTGTAGAATCATATAGTAATATGTGGATTTCATATGTATAGGTTGCACTTGAAGTCTCTTCCTTTTCCAAGTACGCCGGGTTCACTGGTGTTCGTCTTGGTTGGACGGCGATTCCAAAAGAGCTTCATTACTCTGATGGATTTCCCGTGGCCAAGGACTTCAACCGTATTGTTTGTACTTGCTTCAACGGTGCTTCTAATGTTGCTCAAGCAGGCGGCCTCGGTTGTGTTTCTGAGGAAGGCATCAAGGTTAGCTTTTCTTTTTTTCTTTTCTGGGAAACATTTTTTTTCTGTCAGATTTTCGTAACATCTGAAAGTGGCTTGCCAACTTAAAATGATACTGCAGGCGATGCATGAGGTAGTGGGCTTCTACAAGGAAAACACAGGAATTATAGTGGACACTTTCAACTCGCTCGGTTTCAAGGTTTACGGAGGTAAAAAACGCGCCTTACGTGTGGATATACTTTCCCGGCCGAAGCTCTTGGGATGTGTTTGCTGAGATTCTCGAGAAGACGCACGTCGTTACAACTCCGGGAAGCGGTTTCGGACCGGGCGGCGAAGGTTTCATAAGGGTCAGCGCTTTCGGACACAGGGAAAACGTCTTGGAAGCATGTAGGAGATTCAAGGAACTGTACAAGTAAGTCGTATTTGGTTCTCCTTCAATTCTGGATTTCGCTGTGATTCAATAATGGTTCGGTTCGAACGTTGTAACAGACACTTTTTGTTGGCTTCTGAACTTCGGTTTCTTGATCTGTATTCTTCCATGCTTTGTGTTCCTCGACATATATGCAATGCATGTTGGTGATTGTATTGAATAGTCGTCTTGTCTGATTAATACGGAACATATACTAAATCGTACTGTTGAACTACACTAGATCTTTCTATCCTGAAAAGCGAGAATGCTGCCTTTCATCGAAGAACACTTGCCTGAGGCCTTCTTTCCATAGTGAGGGTACTACAAGAGCTATTGCACCCTGCAATGCACACCAAAATAAATTTATAGGAGTTATATATATCCTCTGGATTTTATCTTTGATGACGTGGAATCGAAGCACAAACCGAAGAAAAGCTGCTGCCCGAGAAATTCGGTCGGGCGTTAGCACGGGCATAGTCAAGTTGCCAGTAGTATAAACAGCCATGGCCAAGAAATGAAGTCCCATTCCAAGGGTTACAAGTTAACCCCGCTATTAACCGGGGTAGAGTCTTCGTAGCCTTCGACTCCATAGCCATGTAATCGAAGTTCGCCTGCAATATATGATCTCTCGTTTCGTCCGTACATCCCAATATCACCTTGTAAAGCGCGTCCGCCGATACGTTTATCGTAAATGCCGCTGGCTGTAAAAAAACAGAGCAATTTCTCAGTCAGGGACGTATTTTCGGCGACATATTTGAATCGAATCTACGATGTAATAACACCTATCGTATGTCGTATTGCAGCAATCCTCGTGATCTTCGCAGTATCTTCCAAGTCCAAAGGCGGGCTTAAAAGGCTACTCAAAAGCGCAGTGTCGTGCAACTCAGCGTTTCCTCCTTGTCTTCGCAGCATCTGAGGTAAGTTTATTAGCGTCTCTTATTACCGCCGAAGAAAGAATTCATACAGAAGGGAGTCGAAGAACATCGTAAGGTACCTGAGGAGCCATGACAGTTTTCAAGAAACCTGCCAACTCAGCATTCGAGTGGAAGGGAAGTTTTGGGCCGGGGAAATCGATGAGGCATCTGACTTCCGTGTTGCTGATTGGATAAAGGCGACAGCGCACGGATTTGCGAGCACTACTTGGGGGATACTTTTGGTGTTTGAGCCGACAGTTCTCTAAGATGAAGCCCGCAAAGTGGGAAGGCTTATCGATCTGCAGAGGCGAAATTTTCGATGTTAGTCGACTTTCGAGTGGTGAAAAAAAAAATAGTCGGGTTTTATTAGTTTGAGTTCCTTTCCTCGGGTTCTGAGAAAAACTTGCCGAGCCCCGAAAATCGCCCGTTGCAGAGGAAAGTGAGGCGAGCATTTGCTGTTTTTCTTCTCTGCCGCGGGCTTTTTTGTACTTTATGCCTTTCACTTGGCCTTTCTCTTAGATTAGAGACGTCGCCGTGCCTTCCTCTAACGTAACGCTGTTACCATTGAAAGAAAACAACACTTTTTTCTTTGCTTACAATGCCTACAAACTTAGAAAGTAGTACTGTCAAATGAGCCTGTAGTCCGCGACTGCCATTTCTCAGGCCCGCCTGGGAGCAGGCTTTGGCGTGGTTAGGCCCGCCAGGTATTATTAAGTTTTTATTTTATTAATTTATATATAAATAAATCATATAGGTTTCTTATATTTTTAAGCTCCGATTTTAATCTAATCAAGTTTAATAATATAAATAAATTATTATTAAAGAGATTAAATTTGTTTCGAGCTTATATATTCATTTTTATTGCTTTTTTTCTTCTATTTTAAAATTTTTTATTTAGGGCGGCCATTTTTTAGGCCCGTAAATGGCGGGCTTTGGCGGGCTACGGACCGGCCTGTCCTGCCGGCCCATTTCGACAGCTCTATTAGAAAGGAGACTGAAGAAAAACACACACATACACATATTTGGAAAGAGAAGCGGCTTTTTGGCGCAATTTCTGCACGAAACGATCGTGGTGAGAAGTTCACCCTGCGACGTCGGTTAAGTAATTTTCCAAGGGATAGTGAAGCTTTACGCTTTTCCCATCTTTGAACAGTTTGTAGCCAAGAGAATGTTGAGCTTCTATTTCTCTTACACATTCTCTGCCCAAAGCCATATATGTGTATATATTATTGCACTGACTACATAGATATACATTGTCTGTTTTCGCTACACATATATGTATATATATATTATATGATCGACCGACACTAGAAATTATCTCATGAATTTTCAGCAAATGTGAGAGAACTTTTGGCATCAGATTCGATCGATCCTGTCAAAATATAGTGGGTCGTTTTAAGGTACGGAATCCGTAGATTTTGTCCTTTTTCTTCAGCGAGCGAGTGATCACTATATTTCAGTCGAATTTTGTCTTTTTTCTTTAGCGAGTGGTCACTATATTTCAGTCCAATAATTGATATATGCTCTGATGACCCTCGACATAAAATCAGTTAATTGAAATACCCAACCAACAAATTCATGATCTAACAAAGACAATAATGCACCATTGAACTCAAGTTTTTTGGACAAGCTTAACATCAGATAGATAGTACTATGTTTATTATAATCTTAAGCACCATTGACGATGTGCTTCAACTTCTCAGTTGCAGCAACTAGTTCAGCAGATATTCCTGGTTCGTTAGCCGAATGCCCAGCATCTGCAACCACCTAAGTATGCCATTTATCGTAAAATCAAAATTAGTCTTTCCATTACACAATATATTGTTCATGTTTCTGATATAAAGGATATACAATAACTTATCCTGTTAAAACATATATTTCTTCGTTGTAATGGAATTTAGGAAGTTTACCCTGAAATCAGCCTCGGGCCAGGCCTTGTGTAGATCCCATGCAGACATCATAGGACAGCATACATCATATCTCCCCTGTGAATTCATGCATATATAGATATACACAATCAGCGAACTGGCTAGACTTAAGTAAGCGGGTGTGTTATAAGAGTTAATGTAAGAACGAAAAGCTTCGAGGAAGCAATAAACGCACCTGGACAATTACTGAGTTGATATGCTTCACTTTTCCAATGTTATCCAAAAGGAACGAATCCGAAGGGAAAAAGCCTTTGTTGACGAAGTAGTGATTCTCAATCCTGGCGAAAGCCTGGGGACAAGAAATGAAATTCGTAAAGAATAAATTCTAAAGAAGAAAGGTAAAAGGCTCGAAGAATTAACAAAACCATAACACTTATTGGGCTCTAAGAAAACATTACAAACTGCAATGCTCTGTAGAAGAGTACTCACCAAGCAAAACTCATCATCGTCTCCTCGTTTTACTGTATCTTCGTTCGGCAGAAGATGTGCGGTCATCATTTCCCATTTGGTCCATGCCCTCGAAGCTGCATACTACATATTTTTTTTTTTTTACCAAATTACAACGAATTTAGGATCCCATTGAAAACACATCAGAAAAGTTTTGCTAACTGATGAAAGTGAAAGGACAAAATTTAAGAACATGGTTGTTGTACCTGTGTTTCTTTATCATCAGAGTTTAATCGCTTGTGGTAAGCCTCGACAAGGCATCCTCTTTCACTCTCAGGAATGAGATCTCTGAATGACTCCCAAGCTAAGAACATCATATAACATCTTTAGATCTTCAGTGAATACATAGAAGCCAAAGGAAATAAGGTAATACGGTAAATAAAATGAAGTGCAATACTACAAGAACTTTGCATAGAAAGCCTCTAACAAACAGATTTATGCCAATTTCAGTTTTCTCTTTGCACTAAATAATGAAAAGCAGCAATGGAGAAAGATGCATAGCTAAGAGGAAAAGGGGAGAATACAGTAGAGAAAAAGCGTACCATCAGGAAATATTGCAGCAGCTCCACCCTCATAAAACAATCGATTTCTTTCTTACGCAACAAGAAGATGCCTCTCAGAACCATTCCAGTGACCTTAAAATAAGAATACGCCCGACTAAATGGCATTTATTCTCTCACTATAACTTCTACAAAATCGAATAGGAAAGTTATGATGAAAAGTATCGAAAAAGGATAAGACAGAAACCTTGTCAGGATGAGTTTCACTGTATGCAAGAGCAAGAGTGCTTCCCCACGAACCACCAAAACCTGCACGTATGTCAAAGAATTCACAAAATTGCACCTTTGAACCAAATAAAAGAAAATATATCACTCTCACTCGTACCATCCATTCTGGAACTTTTAAGTGTTCTCTCAACTTCTCAATGTCCCCAACAAGATCCCAAGTTGTATTCTCCTCCAGGCAAGCATGAGGTGTACTTTTGCCAGCTCCTCGCTGAGTATAATAACGTAAATTGTTGAATAGCACTTGAGTTTTCCCATAAACTATAAAGTTTAAACTATAACCTGATCGAATAAAATGATCCTATAAAAATGAGGATCGAAGAATCTGCGGTTACTAGGTGAAGTTCCACCTCCTGGACCTCCATGGAGGAAAACCACTGGCTGAAAAACCAAACAAGTTCTCATGCAATAAAAACACTCACTCAGGTAAAAACGATAAATAACCGAAACATCAGAGCTGCTATACACAAGCAAGAATCAAATAACATTGATAGTTGGCTGCTAAGATCAAGAACAGTTTAAGAAAACTCACATGTCCATCAGGATTTCCAGACTGTTCGTAATAAATACTATGGATGTCCGAAACCTTCAAAAACCCAGCGTCATAAGGCTCTATGTCAGGATGAAGATTCCGATTCGTTGTCGGCAGCTTTTCCGTCGTTTCCATAGATCTTAAGCTCGCTTTGGATCACTCCTATGACTCGTCTTTCGACTGGTGCACAAGGTCAAACTCCTTCCTACACAAAACGTTCGCAAGGGAATTATAGACAAACAGCAATTTGCAGCAATAAGGGATGAAACGCTAAGAAGATAGACAGACCTAAACTTGAGGGATTGTTTAATGGATTCAAAGAGCGTTTCAGTGAATCGACAGCGAAAGAGATGCGTCGAATGCTTGGACTGCGAAGTACTGTGGTGATTGTTGCCCCTAAGCTCATTATTGCGTTTTAACCAATGTGAAAACTTTTGATAACGTTGATCATTCTAAAGTCGTCGTTAATACAACCACAACGTTGGAAAAAAAAAAATTAAATAAACTGTAATAAAATGTAAATTATTTTGTCGTACTCTTTAGCGTTAACGACACTTGAAGGAGAAATATCCAATCAAAGCTTCAGGGTTTTGAATGATTCCGATTTGGTCAGATGTGTTCACCAATCACTGTACTAGCAAATTTTTTCTATGGAGAACACTTCAAAAACTTGGAAAAAATTGGTCAAACGCTTTTTTTATTAAATCAACTCTTTAGGACGATAGATTGTTTGCATTATAGATGTGCTATCTATCTGTACACTATTCCTACAAATACATATCAATTCATCCATCTTATAAACTCATAAAGTTTCTTACACAATATAATCCATGTAAACTTCTTCCATAACATACCAATTGTGTATTGTGACAAAGGAAATGTACTTACTACTCTATATGACCACGTCGTCCTCGGCGTGTCCTTGTATCAGAAAATCAGAACAATTCTTCGAAAACCCGCGATTATATGGGTTTCGAAAACGTCCATCGGGCCCACGTAGGTAATCGTAGCGAAATCTGTTTGCCACTTCATTCGTCGTGATATTTCGAGCAATCTAAAAGAATAAAGGAGGAATTATTCTTACGAACGATGATTTTCTGTAGGAAGGAAATAAAGAAGGGCGGCAATAGAAGAACATGTTTTCTTTTTACCTGTGTGGCTTGACTATTAATAGCGTTGCTGATGCAAGCAAGATAGCCGAATCCATGACAAGGAAGGCGATTATCCCGGGATAGTTGAAGATCACATGTCTAGTCCACGATTCTCTCGCTGACATGAATGGCAATGGTGTCCATATTCCTGACATCGACCCGTAGGAAAAAGTAAGTAATATATGAAGCTCCAAGTTATAGATTTTTTTTTTTAGTGATTATAAGTGTTAGTGCTGATAGGATTTACTTTGTAACGTCACGACCCAACTAGTCAATGCCGTTGAAGTCCCCAGGCAGAGAAAGACGACGAAATCTCGCTTGTTCCTCTGAAAATTTCATGACGGAGAGAGCCGTGTAAGAATTTCCAGAAAACACTATCCAATAAACTTCGCAAGGTACAAGGAAATAAGACACTGATAGACCGAATTTTAACCAGGAAAGTAACTTATCCTAAATAGTATATTGTGCATATTCTATGTTCCTAGCAACTATAATCCTCTCTCAAGTTGGAGTGTCAATGAACCAATTAGCAAGAACAGAGAGGCGAAGTAGAACTATTAATCTCCCCCAATAAACGAAAAAATGCAGATATGATGTTTTTTTTCCAAATAAGTGCGTGTTAAGGATCAATTTATCGACTATGAAGTAACTCAGTACCTTCCCCACACAGTTTGAGATCCAAGGGCAGTGGTGATCAAACTGTTCCACACAGCGTTTGCATACAGCACAGTGCTTGGAGCGAACAGGTCTGATTATCTAAATAAGAGGCCACACTAGATTAAATAACACATCATGTAAAGGACAATGAATAAGAGAAAATATTAGAGGAACCTTGCAGGTTGGGCAAAGTTGAGAGAAGTTCCCAGTCCAAAGAGAATCATTGCTCAAATCAACATTGACCAAGAGATTCTGCAAATCAAAATTGGGAAAGTAGATAATTTTGACCCAGTTCGAAAATAGTAACAAACCACCACAGATAAATGTACGCTATCAAGACCTCTGTGTCAGAATGGTTGATTGTCCCTGTTTTTATGTACCCTGGATCCTTTCTGCAATAGGGTAGGGTAAGATTAGATGAAGCAATGTAAGTCGAGTCAAAAGTTCACACAATGACATTGGAATTTTCAGAAAAAACATAGGATGTTGAATGTGTCATAAGAGATTACTCTAACATAGTTTTGCATAAAATAAATACGGTTCATATCGTCCATAGTAGAAATATACCTACTGCAACGTGCCAGCATGATTAAAGATGCAACTGCCAAGGAAACCGCGGTCCATCCCCAAAGTCCAACAGTAGCAGTAACCTTTGTTAGGTTGGGAGCTAGCCGAAGGGGCAAAGAAAGATAATTAATTGGATTTTTGCCAGACTGACAAAAAAAACCAAGGAATAATTATGACTTACCAAGAAGGACAGAGTTTATGAAGAGAATCACGTTAATGACTACTAAAGAGAACAGAATTGGGGCAAAACCAAATTGTCCCCCTTGTCCAGAGCAAATCTTGTCTTTCCAACGATCGCTCTGCGCACGTCGCGCACTTGACTGCACAAGAGGAAATCTCATTAAAAAAAATTCATAATATTTGCTCAAGGGTGTTAGAGAATGCTGGTGACAAGGACCTCCAAGAACAGAGCAATATTTTGCTGTCAAGAAATCAGATTATACATCCCATAATAGCAACATATTGCATCAGCTATTACCAATAAGGCTACATCCAAGGAAATTCGCGATTTGCCGATGACCTTTATCCAAAGTGACACGCTCAAATACTAGCAAGTGTACTAGGTCGTGCAAGTAGTAAAACGGACGAAGTCCGAGTATCGATCCACGAAGACAGCTCGATTAATTCTAAGAAAATATTCCTAATTCTAATTTAGACTAACGGAATTTTTATAGTTTTGATGATTTGATATAAGAGATAAAAGACGCAAATAATTAAATAAACGCAAATAAAATAGGTGAGGGTAGAGCAGTTAACGACGATCGTGATCAAGACACATGCTCGGCACGAAATATTCCTACGTCTTCATGCAATATCATTTATCTAATCAACATGAATCAAGTCAAGGTGGAATTTCCTAATATATGTGCTACCCGTTATTCACGTAACCAGCAAACCTACGTAAATAGAGAACCAATCAACTATATGTCTATATGACTGTAGTTCCTATACGTGCATTCGATCTTCGTGAAATTCCCCGAGTTTAGACGCTTTCGGCGCCTAAGGTCTCGGAAACCACACATACGAAACTGAATTCCATCTCTGGTCGGTTTTACGTAGTGGTATTCAATGTTTTGTTCTAATCGGTCTAATCACTTAGTCCGTCTCATAAACCAATCAATAATCATACGCATGGAGGCCAATCACACGTACGCATATGAAGCACAAACAAAGAATACATAACTCAAATCAATGATTAAATAAAATAATAATTGCATTAATACGTAGTCATAATTCGGCCTCACACGGCCTCAATCACAAAAGAAATTAAGCTAGCATATTAATATACGAAAACGGCAACGAATCTAAAGAAAACATTGACGAAAACGAAATATTAAAAGATAAAGAATTCGCCCTTTTACGGTGCTCGCGTTGTCTCGTTCCCGGCCGTCGATTATATTCGCTCGCAGCCGTCAATTCTTCGATGTTCTCGGCACCTCTTTCTGCCGTCCGTTATATGATTCGCTCCTTGTCTCTCTATATATAGAGGTAATCCATGGTCTTGTATCAAAGTAATTAAAATCCGATTATTACTCCTTGAAGATTCGATCTCATACTGCCATGTCATCAAGTTTGACCATCTCTTCCCTTTTTGAATTGCATACATATCTTGGCTATATTCACGTTAACTTGTGCCTAAAGCAAATTGCTTTGTCTTTTGTGGGCTTAGTATTAATGGGTTGGAATTTAACTAAAAGCCCACAAAATCATTCTTGTAGCCCAAATTCTTATAATTGTACTTAGCGCACATAAGAGCTCATCTTTCCCAATTTTGCTCCGTTACCTATCAAACAAGAAATATATGCGTAAACGGAAATATTCGAGATATTTTGATAATTAACGATCGAAAGTACGCTTTTACGGGGAATAAAATAGCGTAAAATCCTAACTTATCACAAAGCAAGATCCAATGGGGTCTTTCCTGCTTTATCTTTTACCATTAGTTCCTCCTTAGTCCCAGAATGTACAAGCACCCCACATGCCTCCACATTTCCTATCAATGCAGCCCAGTGCAAAGGTGTGCAACCTAGGTGCAGTAACGACATATTGTCAAGACACTGTCTATCAAACTTCAATCAATAGTCAATATCGGGAGGATATAGCTACCATTTTTCCAATTACAGTATTCCCTCAACATCAAAACCAACTGCAAAATGGAAGTCACTCTCAAATTTCCAGGACAGGAACATACCTTGTATATCTTGCCTTCCTTGCCAAGCATCTCTAAACAAAAGCAACCTAACAACATCGGCATATCCTTTATACGCAGCCCTGTCAAAAATAAAGAAGGAAAATTTAACGTGTAGTTAACAAAGAACTGGACTTCAAAGAAGAACGTATTACGTTGGACATCCCCAATAATTAACAAACTAGTTTCATTCAGTTGAAAAGAAAAAAAGTCGTAAGCATTATGATCATAGAAATGAATAATTCACATGTACTAATTATTGTGAATGATGCAACGATAGAGAAATAAGGCAATATCAAAGTCTCCGAACTACAATGCATGGAAAAAAACTATTATTCTACTGACAAACCAGTGTAGAGGACTCCTTCCATCATTATCTGGTACATCGAATTCGGCATTATGCTTAGCTACGATATGATTCAGGAATGCAGCTTGTCCGTATTGCGCAGCCACATGAACCGCCTGCAACCAAAAATTTCAGAGATTCACAAATATTAATAAGTTGCCATACATTAAAAAAAAAGATCCAATCAAGGCAATAGTTCAAGCATCCAATGGTTAAAGCCCGCATTCGGGAAAAGTACCAACAAATAGGGCAAAAATTGCGCTAACGTCTTCCCATATCATCTCATGAATCATATATAGTACAACTTCAAAACGCAGCCAACAAATACACATTACCTACGCACAACTACGTGTCAAAAGAACACTAAAGTAATTAGTAAAAATAAAGGCTCAAATACCGTCTAAAATTACCCGGTAGCCATTAGCGTCTGCAGCCTCGACTCGAGCCCCGTTCTGAAGCAGCACTTCTGCAGCAGAAATTGCTCCCCGAACTGCGGCCCAATGAAGAGCCGTTTGTCCAGCATTATCCGAAGCATTCACTTCTCCGCCATGCTGTATGAAATCAACACAAATAACCAATCAGTCAACGGAGTGCTCGCTTGTCGCATATACTATACTTACAATCACCACAAAGAAGAATTGCATAATTCCAACGACTACCCAATCCGAACCAAACGACAACTCTAACAAAAACGACGATTTAAGTAAATAGCAAATTACGTCGACGATGTACTGCACAATCTCGAAGAAATTGTTCATCGCCGCCCATTGAAGCGGATAATACCCATTTCTATCAGGATGTGAAAGTGAAGCGCCCTCATTTTCCACAAAATCACGCAGCTTTTCAAAGTCCCCATACGCCGACGCAGAGTAAACGTCGACGACGTGATTTTCACCTGGGATTTCGTCGGAAGGAGGTTTATGTTCGCTGGACACCGACACAATCTCGATTTCTGATGAAGCCATTCGGAATCCGGAGAAATTCGCCGTATCGATCTATTGATGTAACTCACATGAATCAATTCCTTGTTGCTCGATTTGTCGAAATTATCTTAGGGTTCAAGGTATGATCGCAGATAAACTTGCTGAATGCAGAGTTCGTCTGCTCAATCAATCGTCGATGAAGCTGCCGCAAAGGAAAGCTCCAAGGACTCTCTAGAGAGAGCCTCTTTGCCTTTTCTATTACTTGGATTTGACTTCAGACACTACTTCGATGTTATCAACGACTCATCATCGAGCTAGCTTTCCTTCGTCAGTAGCGAACAGTGACTAATTTTGAGACATCATGGTTGGTGCGTATGTAGTACAATTGTGGTGTTTAGGGAGTCGATATATAATTAAAAAGAAGTAGGAGGGTTTGATATGAAATTATGTTTAATAAAATCCACCAACCTCATTATTATTAGCAGCCAGCCACGGGCGGAACTGTACTTCTGTGGTTCTAATTCAAAGCTCAATCAGCCAATAGAGAAAGAAATGGCGGCTGTGAGAGCGATGGCGTCGGCGAGCAACGCCATTTCCAGCACTTTGCTTTTCAGAATCCCGGCGAAGGCTAAACCTCAGAGCTCGTCGAGCCTTTGCTTCAGAAACAACAGACTTTTGCCTCGTGGAACGAGGAGGTTCTTCACTTGTAAGGCAATTTACAATCCCGAAGTTCAGATTAAGGAAGAAGGTGAGCCTGAAACCCTCGATTATCGCTTGTTCATCCTCGATGGTTCGGGGAAAAAGGTACGGGAAAAGATTTTTATTTATTCGGTGCGTGTTTGTGTGCGGGGTTGCTTTGAAACAGTGAAAGATGTTTGATTTTGCTCGAGCGTTGGTTGTTCGAGGGCTGCTGATTGCGTAGGATAACATAAATTCATCGGCTTTCTGCGATTGGGCTCAAAGTCTTTTCTTCTTTTCCTTTCAGATTTCCCCATGGCACGATATCCCATTAAAGTCGGGCAATGGAGTGTTCAATTTTATTGTGGAGATTCCGAAAGAGTCGAGCGCAAAGATGGAGGTCGCCACAGATGAGGTTTATACGCCTATTAAGCAAGACACGAAGAAGGGAAAGCTCAGATACTATCCGTAAGATACTAAGTTTGCGTATTCGTCTTTCCATCATTTTTGTTAAGATTGAAGACTCAGTTTGTTCTTTTTCCTCTTGCATAGATACAATATTAATTGGAACTATGGATTGCTTCCACAAACATGGGAAGACCCGTCCCTTGCAAATGATGAGGTCGAAGGAGCATTTGGCGACAATGATCCTGGTAAAATTTTCAACATTTTACATTGGTGCCTTTACATGTTTGTTGAGAAAAAGAAATCAAGAATTGAAATATGAATCTTTTTTGTTGTCTTGGGATAGTTGATGTTGTTGAGATTGGGGAAAGAAGAGCAAATATTGGGGAAGTGTTGAAAGTGAAGCCCTTGGCTGCTCTTGCTATGATTGATGAGGGAGAACTCGACTGGAAAATCGTTGCAATCTCATTAGATGATCCGAAAGCTTCCCTTGTTAATGATGTTGATGACGTCGAAAAGCATTTCCCGGTAGGCGTCCATCCAAACTTTTAACGATTTTTCGTTTCCCAGCAACGATTGTATCATATCACATGTATATCATTCTTGCTGAAGTAGTATTTTTCCTTTGCAAGAATAAAGCTCTGTGTGAACTAACCAACCACAAATATGATTTCAGGGAACACTTACTGCCATTAGAGACTGGTTTAGAGACTACAAGATTCCTGATGGTAAACCTGCTAACAAGTTTGGTCTCGGCAACAAGCCAGCAAATAAGGTAATCAACGTGAAGAATAAAGTGAGAGGGATTCTTGCGATCATCATCTCATATTGAAAGAAAAAATCAAAATCACAACTTGGGTTTTAATTATTCGAATATAACTTTCTTCTTTATGAAGCTTCTATTTTCTTCATCTGAAGTGTATGATCTTGATGGTTCTCCATGCATGTACAGGACTATGCCCTCAAGGTGATAGCGGAGACGAACGAGTCCTGGGCTAAACTCGTGAAACGGTCTATCCCAGCTGGTGAACTTTCGCTTGTATAAGTTCCTATTTAATGTTTTCAAGAATTCCAATATCCGATTTTTCCTCATCATTGATACAATCCATGCAGAATTCTGGAACTGAAATTCTGTATCTTGCCTTGTATAATTTATGCAATTCGATTGAACAAACAGTTCTTATTTTACAACTGTCTAAACATAATTTGAATTATCATATACAATGTGTGTGTGTGTGTGTGTGTACATATAATTGCCTATCTCTCAGTTATGAAAAGCTTGAACCCTTCATTTCCCATATTCACCTGCTCTTCTTGTATATCATCTATCACAGAACTCACATCCAAATCATTACAGCAATGCAAAGTGATGCTCTCGAGCAAAGGCAAATGTCCAAAGGTCCCACATGGGATTTCTTTCAAAAGCCTGCAATGCCTTAAAACGAGGTGTTTCAGCCTCGGAAAATGATCCCTTCCTTCGCATTCCCACGTCTCCAGATCCGTACAGTTAATCATCAGAAACCTAAGTTTACGAAAACCACCTTCATTGCATCTCCATATTGACCCCGAAAAGGCATAGTTTCTGAGTTTGAGCACTTCAAGATTAGGTAGCCTGCTAAGTTTGAACATGTCCTCCCATGGATAAGTGGTTCCGCTGAGAGTCAGCTTCAAAAGCTTCTTCGGGAAATTATAAGGAAGAGGGTCGGGTTTCAAGTTCGGGCTGATAAAGGGGTTGCAAAATGTGTACTTAAGCTTCTCGAGTTCTTGAAGATAGACCAGCTTCTTCAGCCATCCATGAAACCTACGATCCTCTTCAGTTTCATGTACTCCTAATTTCTTCAGATTAGGCATGCATAAGAACACTTTCTTGATGCAGCTTATCGGGCGTATCGCATAAAGTGACTGTAGATTATTCAAAACTCTGAGCTGTTTATCTTCGGTTTGTGCCTCGGAAGCTGACGTCGTAGGGTGATAAGAAAGACAGCTTTGTGTTAACTGAAAGTGTCGAAGTTCAGGCATGTTCCAGAAACTGCTGGTCAGCTGTACATCCCATTTAGAATCAACAATGAAGGTTTGGACACTATGAAACATGGGCGAAAACTGAGTTAAGTTTAAAGGATTTTGAACTGAGATTGCCACTAGCTTCAAACGAGTCAAGCGCCTGATCTCTTCAGGGACCGTTCTTAAACTTACATTCATTAGGTACAAGACCTTGAGAAGCTTCAGATTCATGTCCAAACGCAGCTGGCGACCCGACAAGTACATTGATTCGAAGCCAATCAAGGATTTCGTGTAAGGAAAAGATTGCGTGCCTATGTACTTGCAGAAGCTCGAGTGGAAAGAGAGGCGTTGAAGATTACGACTCCCCTGTTTTAGATTTTGCTCATAGCTCTCTATCACGTGAAAGAAATTTCGTTCCCTCGATTCTCCTACGCACAAGTCTCTCATTAGGTCATGAACGTAGCAAATCTTGTTCTTGCCATCAGAACTCTTTGCTTTAACCAGCACAAGATTCCTTGCAATGAGGTTTTCTAAGTACTCCTCAGCCACTTGTTCTAAGCTCTTTAAGTTCCTCGACTTGATAAAACCCTCGGCGATCCATAACCATATAAGCTTCTTGACTGGTATTTCGTAATCTTCTGGGAAAATTCCCATATAAAGAAAGCAAGGCTTCAGATAATCTGGTAAGTGGTAATAACCCAAGGCAAGTATGTTCTGACAGTTATCTGCATCTCTCATTGCTACTTCACTTAATCTCTGTGCTATATTATCCCAAACTTCGTGTTTATCCTTCATCTTAGACACAAGCCCACCTATGACTACAATGGCTAGTGGCAGTCCTCTGCATTTTCGAGCTATTTGCTTACCTATGGCCTCTAAATCCAAAGGACAAGCTTTATTACCAAAGATCTTAGAACGCAGCAGTTCCCAGCTATCGTTTTCGCCTAAACAGTGTAATAAATGTGGAGAAGAATCGGGGCTCACATGAACAGCAACATCCCTAAGCCTACTCGTAAGTATAATTCTACTGCCATTCTTATCGTCGGGAAAGATTCTCCTCAGATCATCCCAAGCTTTCGTATCCCATATATCGTCCAACACAATTAGGTACCTCTTACCCTTTAAGCTTCTGTAGGCTAATTCTCTCAGCTCTTCGTCGGTCTTTAAGCAAATCTCATCTGTATGATTGCTCATAACGCCGATCAGAACACTTAACAGCATTTCTTTGACGTCGTATCTTTGCGAAACTGTGACCCAAGCACGAAGATAGAAGTGATGCTTCACCAATGGATCGTCGTACAACAGATTGGCTAAGGTTGTCTTTCCTATTCCAGCCATGCCTATGATTGGATAGATTTTAAGCTGTGGCGATGATCCAGTTAAAGTATCGAGTAGAGCTATTACATCGCCTTCGAGCCCAACGAGCTTGGTCTGTGCATCGGTGAAACTTCTGGAAGTTCTCAAGGATGACAAGGATTCAACTGTTACTGAAAGAAAAGAATTGAAGATATCAAACTTCAGACAACAAAGTTAAGGGAGCTCATTTCTAGGATCAAACCAAAGATGAGGTTGCTTACCACTTCTAGACATGTGTTCGAAGTCTTGAAACTCCTTGCTGTAGAGAATGTTCTTCAGCTCTTCGTTGATGAGCCCTATCTCTTCTGTTACTCTGCGCATACTCGAAGGATTAGAGCCATCTAACAGTAGACTCCTCTTGGCGAAGGTTGGATTTGATGGAAGACATCGAACGGCCTGTTCGAAGAACAAACCTTAATCAGAGGGAAGAATATGCATACACAAAAGTAGAGGAAATAGAAATGGGATAAGATGCTATAAACATTACCCAGAAATCAAGGAGAAAGCTAGCTTCTTCGGCGGCGTCTCTAATCCTTTTCTCGCCAATCTGCTCCACCAATTCACGATCGTAACTCTCCAGCGATGAATCTCTGAGCAAAGAGTTCATCAAACTGACGTTACGGTAAAGATTCTTCACATCTTTCTTGGTGAAGTTTAGACAGAAAAGCTCAGAACCAAAGACAAGGCCTTTAGAGCGCATGAGCTGCTCGAGATCTTGCATAAGAGAAGCTACTGCTGTGTATGTGGCCATGGCGTCAAAGGTCAAATCTTCTTCTTGAAAATTATTACTACATTACATTATATACCATATGCTACATCTGTCCTCGCATCAAGTGTGCTTTGATTTGATTGAAAGAGTCACTGATTGCGTCTATTTTAATATCTCAGCTGATCAAAAGTTTGACTTTTTCTTACATAAGGTTGAAGAAGGAACCAACGATAACGCTTTGCTCTCTTAAAACTTCACCGCTGTTAAGTTTTTTTGTTGGATTTTCCACATTCAAGTTTTTCGACGACTCAGAAAATTCATTGGAGTTAATTGCTTTCCACATGCGAATGGAAAAATAGACAGCTTTTACGAATCAATGATACAAAGCAGAACGGTAGGCATGGAAATTCTTGAATTTAACAATATCATGTTTCGAGAAAATATCATCAAGCATTCTGAATCTGCTGTGCTCATATTCATATATATATACACATACATAAATGTACCTCGATCCCAGTAATACGCGCCAAAATCGAGAGAGAGAGAGAGAGAGACGAATACTGTTCGACTACGAAAGGAAGGAAAGAAATAGGTAAGAACTAGAAAATGTCACCTCAGATCGGAATCTTGTTTTGCAACGCCGACTGGGTTTTTAGCGTTTACTTCTTTACCACTATGCGATTGAGTTTGAGCATCCTCTTCGCTTTCGATATCGCAGTAACGTACGCCTTTCCCATCTTCCTCGTCGTCCAAATATGGCTTATTACCATCTTTCTGAGACTGCGTCGATGAATTGCGCTCTTCGTCGCCGTTAGAAGTTGCATTTTCTCCGAGGACTTCGACGACCCTCACCTTCGTTCCAATTTATCATGGAAAATGAGTTTGTTAAAACTAAGCAGCGTATATCTTTACGTATGCTTTTTGCGGGTTTTTTTTTCCTTACCTGCAAAGGCTTCATTATAGTGGTGAGCTCTTGGTCCTCTGTTTTCTCCAATGCTTCAATGGCTTGAAGCTCCATGGAGTCTCTTACTTGTTGGCTTAAGAAGCTCACTTCGTCGGACATAACGCCAAGTCCCTTGAGAAGCTTTGAGCCAAGCTGGAAACTTGTCTGGGGAAGTGATTCAACGAATTTTATGAGAATTGAAGTTCTCATATATTTGTTACGACTTTGCAGTTGAAACAACGACCATACCTCTGCATTTTCAAGAATTGCATCGGTTGCGCCTGCTTTCTTCAGGTCCAAAAGATGCATCATGTCTTGGGCACGGGCATATATTGGAATCTGCAGCATAGTTTTTTTCAAGAATTCGTTAGGAGGGAGAGAGAGATTGAGTAAGAGAGAGAGAGAGAGAGAGAGAGAGAGAGAGAGAGAGAGAGAGAGAGAGAGAGAGAGAGAGATTGAGAGAGAGAGAGGCTTACGCCAGGGTAAGCAAGGCGAATACGCTGCACAGCCTCAGTGGTTCTTTGCTTCTCAGTGTACATTATCATCACAGCTTTGGGGGAATTCACGCCAGCACTCTGCAAAACCGCTGGGCGAGAGCCGTCTCCGTAGAGGACAGGAAAACCGAGTTTTCTTGACTCCTGTTGTGTTGTAGACAGCAAATTGGAAACTTCGATCGAATTACATCTGATGCAAATGAGGTAGAAAAACGAGGATTTTTGGGTGATAAACTTGCCTTCACAATAGAAGGGTCGAGGTCGAATGCAACGAATGGCCATCCAGCGTTTCCGTCAACAGCCAATGGAGTCGACAATAAATTTGCAAGGACCTTTGTTCAAGGAAGATCTCACGGTTAATTAAATTGCAAGTTGTTAGAGCAACTTTAAATGATTTTCAGCCAACTGCATAAAAGTTTAAGACATGCCTGAGCCTTTTGTCCGAATCCAACAATAACAACGGGTTCACTGGCGTCGAAATTTACTGAATCGTCGGCTTTCTGAAACACCTCACCACGATTTTTTAGATCGTTACTTACATCAGAGTCAAATTTAATCCATAGTAATGCCTCTATTTAGAACAAATTCGGATACTTACACTTCCATCTTCGAATTTCTCACCAATGTAACTTGCAGCTTTTCTCCCGATTTCATTGAGTAAGGGTGTCAGTGCCATAGATAAGACAACGACGATTATGAGAAGCTTGTTCAGCTCAAGTGGCAAAACTCCAAGCCTGTAATAAACATTCAAGTATTAATATCATACAGATAGTGATAGAGAAATTTTTGTCCTAACCTGTTTGCCAGAGAAAAGACGACAAAGGCGAATTCACCGCCCTGTGAAAGAAGGAAGCCTAGCCTTACGCTCTCTTGGAGCGTCAATCCAACTCGTGGGCCTATCGCTGTGATAATCAGCGTCTTAATAACGATCAGCCCGCCCAAAAGTGAAAATATATTTGGCCATTCTCGTATGAGAACCTGCAATTTCAAAATGCCAAAAGGTTACAAAATCTCCGGAACCGATCAAATTAAAGATGTTAATCCTAGGATTTTCAAAAGGTTGAGAATACATATGAGATGAGATCAGAACATATTAGTAAACCTGCATATCAATCGATGTTCCAGTTGTAACGAAAAACAACCCAAGGAGTAAGCCTCTAAAAGGCCTAATGTCAGCTTCAATTTGTGTACGGAAGTTGGTTTCAGCAAGAATAGCCCCAGCTAAAAAAGCCCCAGCTGCAAATCAAACGAAAAGCGGATAGCTTATATGTTATTTTTCTGACAAACATTATATGACATATTGGATAGGTGGTGATTCAATATCTAACCGTGTCACTAAAACCCAACTTCTGTGTAATAAGCGACGTTCCCGCGACAGTAAGCAAGCAGAGAGCTACAAATGCTTCGGAACTTCTTGTTTCTGCAACAACCTGGACAAAATTCCAAAGTAAGAGAAAAAGGGAAAATAGGCCTGTTATATCTTTTTATCATGGAAGAATGAAAACCTCGAAAACCCTCCTCAAGAGATATTTTCCTCCCAGAGACAGCAAACCTAGCCCAAGTAAAGCTTTCAAGCTCTCTTGAACAAGCATTGGCCAGACACTTTCTTCAATAATATTCTGTAGACGATATTTTGAAACAACAAAACGAACTCAACAGATGACCAAATCCATGACTTGAACTTCTAATATGAAAAAGATGAGGGTGAATTTTTCATTCACCAACTTTCAGTTTTCTAAATGCTTTTTGTAGCATTAAATCCTTTTACCAAGTGATTTTAAAACTCCAATATACCTGGCTCTCTAACACTGGCAGTATCACAAGAAGTGGGACAACTGCAATGTCCTGCACATACCAAGTTGTCATTAATAATAATTGTACATAAAACGTGTACAAATACTGGCAATAATAGGGAACCACAACTACTTTATCATAAGATATATGAACACAAGTAAGGGACACAAAGATCAATAAAAAGCATGCAGTACCTGCAACAGAAGTATACCAAGAGTAGCTGAGCCAAATCTAGTGGGTAGTTCTCCTTTCTCAGCTAGAAGCTGTTGATATAACGCCGAAAGACCGATTATACATGCTTTTCAAACGTTTGACTCTTCAAAATCCTCTTACACGAGAACAAACTATTCTTCATATTTCACCATTTGTCATTTCAACAATTCCACAAGCAATTGGACACTTGAGTGATAGAATACTATTAGAAATCACAAAAGTTATTTAAGATCAAGTACCTGAAGAACAAAGGCAGATGATGATAATGAAAGGGCAGCACCAATTACCACTGCTTCATCGACACTTCGGATATTGACCTAAAATTTTCAGTGTCATTTTCTGATTAAACCATTAAAAGTAACTGAATTTAGCTTACATGCAAAAGAATGACCACTCTGCTAACACATACAAGACACTAAGCTTAGAATAGAAATCTCCCTCGCTGATTATTTTATAAATTCCTATTAACCAAAAGTCCACTTCAAACCTCGAGGAAAATTAGGGGATGAAAAACTTGAAAATCATTAAGTTAAATCTTACATCACGCAGAGTACTATAATTCAAGTCGAAATAAATCCAAAACAATCTAGAGAAAAGTGAATTATAATGCATTAAACTTCCACATCTTGTTCATATTAAACCTCAGTATCGTCTTACCAAGTCAGGTCTGGAGTGGAACAAAAACTCTAATACTCGTGTCCCAATTGCACCGTTTGGTGGAAGTTCAAATGCTGTGAAGGCGAGTGTCGACAGCAAAACCTTCAACAGAGGAAATCAGTAGAAAATTTTGTCAAGAGGCATTGAGATTCTTTTCTCCCTATTCTATCACATTATTGCTAGTAAAAAAGGAACCCAACGTATAATTCGTAGTAGTATAGATGAATAAATCACAAATGTCTGTCGAAACAGAGATAAATAAATTGCCAAGGTTACCTGACTTAGACCCAGGCCAAAAGCAAATTTAGCAAGAGCCTTCAAGCGAGCAAGTGAGAGCTCCAAACCCATCTCAAACAACTGCAAACAATTAAGTTCGATAACATCTCTTAAATTTCTGATGATATGAAAGTAGTTCAATGGAAAACAATAAAGAACCTCTGAATGTGAAACGTCATTACTACAAAATGATTCGTTCTTGACGGATACATAGAGATATTTATCAGACCCACCAGGAATAGAATCCCCCATTCAGATAGAACTTTGACGTCTGTAAGATTTCTAATGAACCCAAACTGATTGAGCACAACACCTGCAAAGAAGAAACCCAGTATCTGAAAAGAACAGAAAATTAGCACCGGCCTCACATAGTTTATCATAACAACAAAAAACAAAGCATATAGCAAAGGTCGATGTCATCATGCCATTAAACACAAAAAGAAAATGTTTTTATAAAGATCACATTTAGACACACTAAATTTATGATCATCACGGCTGGTAAAGAAAACTTACAGGGCTGGCTTTAATCGTTCTAAAAGCAGGAACCACTAGCACAGTTACAGCTAAGAACGTAAGAGTATCCAAGCCCAAATCATTGATAACATCAACAGCGGTTGAAACTTCAATTGACGCACGAATCCTGAATTTGAACTGTTTCCTGCGTCTCCTCTTAATAAAGCAAACCCCTCCACCAACAATGGCGCACGACGATACTGGCGTGCCCTTCAAACCATATCTATTCTGTGATTGAGCTGAGAGCTCACTGCGTAATTCCTGGCAAATGTCCGCTCATGTGCGAATTTACCACAAGCACACGACAGCATGACATAGTTCGGACAACATCGCGGAGAAGATGAGGCCGTTCTGATCGAATTTGTCTGGAAAGCAATTCCATAACCCTGAATTTGTTTCGGGATAAAAGCAAACGGCCACACGAGATACGGAGGAGGATGCATTGAGGATTCTATTGCGTGACGTGTCGGATTACTGAATATATATATTTTCAGTGATTTTTTTTCAAATATATAAATATTATAGTTTTACTGTTTCTTCTGAAGTAAAATCGTTGAAATATGGGGTCTATTTTATAGGTTAAGAGAGTTTTGCATCTTGTTCCTCGTACTTTTGTTTTATTTGGCAATAGATGAAAAACGTATAATATTCGGACAGAGGCCAATGTCAAATAAGTGAACATTATTACATCCAAAGAGATCAACCCTTTCACAGTTTCGCCGGAACTGCTGTGTATGAAACAAACAAAAAAACACTACCAACGTTTTAATTCGGTTAAATTTCGAACATATATATCGAACAAAACGACCCCAAAAAACAGCATCAGAAACACGCAAAAGACCCCAATTTATTCTCATCGATTTTCACCGATGATCTCACTTCTTTACCTCCTCGTACTCTGCCTCAGGCGCCTGTTCACCACCACCGCTGCCGGCGCCACTTTGCGTACCTCCCGAGGAAGAACCGCCCGACATGTGCTGTCCAATCTTAGACACCGCCTTATTCGCCTCATCGAGCTTGGCCTTAATATCATCGATATTCTCAGTGGCCATCGCATTCCTCAGATTCGTAACAGCAGTTTCGATTTCAGACGCGACTTCTGCAGGGATCTTGTCCCTATATTCGTTCAAGCTCTTCTCAATAGAATAAATGGTTGTGTCTGCACTGTTCCTAATGTCGATCAGAGCCTTCCTTTCTTGATCCTTTGGGCATGCATCTCCGCCTCTTTCACCATCTTTTCGATCTCATCTTCCGATAAGCCGCCGGACGATCTTATGGTGATCTGCTGTTCTTTGCCCGTCGTTTTGTCCTTTGCTGAAACAGTGACGATCCCATTTGCGTCTATGTCGAAAGTGACTTCAATCTGAGGCATGCCTCGTGGAGAAGGTGGGATGCCCACAAGGTCGAACTCGCCCAATAACTTGTTGTCTGTGGCCATTTCACGTTCTCCTTGGAGAACTCTGATGCCCACTTGGGTTTGATTGTCGGCTGCTGTCGAGAATGTCTGAAAGAGTTGAAAAGTGAAGTCAGAATAGTGGCAAAATTTCGATCTTTCTGTGGAGGAAGCCATGAAAATATTTTTATTTGCAAACTCACCTGACTTTTCTTGGTGGGAATTGTGGTGTTTCTGTTGATCAATCTGGTGAAGATTCCTCCGAGCGTCTCAATACCAAGAGAAAGGGGAGTGACATCGAGGAGAAGCAACTCTTTCACATCACCACGGAGAATGCCGCCCTGAATAGCAGCACCCATAGCAACTGCCTCGTCTGGGTTTACGCCTTTGCTCGGTGACTTGCCGAAGATTTCGTTAACAATCTCCTGAACCTTGGGAACACGCGTCATTCCTCCAACTAGGAGGACCTCGTCGACCTCCTTGGTGGAAATTCCGGCATCTTTCAAACAACTCTGGCATGGGCCACGGGTTCTCTCAATCAGGTTATTTACCAAAGCCTCGAACTTGGACCTTGTCAGTGTTATATTAAGATGTTTAGCGCCCGAAGCATCTGCTGTGATGAAGGGCAGGTTTATTTCGTTTGGGAAGTAGAAGAGAGCTCTATCTTAGCCTTCTCGGCTGCCTCTCGAAGCCTTTGCAGAGCAAGCCTGTCCTTTGACAAGTCAATACCATCCGTCCTCTTAAATTCACCTACCAAAAACTCGAGGAGAGTATTGTCGAAGTCTTCTCCTCCCAAAAATGTGTCACCATTGGTGGCTTTAACCTGGATTAATTATTTTAGCACTTAGGCACCAACCGAAAATAAACTCTAATTATTGGCAGCTGAAAGACAGACACGATCGCATACCTCAAAGACGCCATTAGAGATCTCTAGAATAGAAATATCAAATGTTCCACCTCCAAGATCGAAAACAGCAACAAGGCCCTCTTTGTTGTTCATACCATAAGAGAGTGCAGCTGCCGTAGGCTCATTGATGATTCTCTGAACATCCAGGCCCGCTATTCTGCCAGCATCCTTGGTGGCCTGTCTTTGGGCATCATTAAAGTAAGCTGGCACAGTTACGACAGCCTTGCTTATCGACTTACCGAGGTAAGCCTCTGCAGTCTCCTTCATCTTTGTCAAAATGAAAGCGCCGATTTGGCTCGGAGAGTATTGTTGACCATTAACTTCGACCCATGCATCCCCATTAGGAGCCCTGACAATCTTGTAGGGGACCATCTTCATTTCTTTGTGTCTGAGGATCATCAAAGCGCCTACCAATTAGACGCTTGGTCCCAAAAACCGTATTGGTTGGATTTGTAACAGCTTGACGCTTGGCAGGAGTGCCAACCAACAACTCTCCTTTCTGACTGAAGGCGACGACCGACGGCGTCGTGCGAGCTCCCTCGGAGTTCTCAATAACTTTAGGAGTCTGCAAATAGCCGTGTGTAGTTAATAACTAATCCATGAATAAAAACCGCATGCGACAAATTTTCAAGTGATGATGAACGAAATGATACCTTTCCTTCCATTACAGAGACACATGAGTTTGTAGTGCCCAAGTCAATACCAATGACCTCATTACCAGCTGGCTTAGTACTGCAATGAGAAAAGTACTGAGTCGAGATTCCAAGTTTATCTTTTCAAAAGTTTTACGAAAAGGCTGAATAAAAACGATACCTGAAAGGCCTAGCAAGACTTGCCCACTTGCTTCCCAAAGCCCATGAGTGATTAGTATTACCAGTAAACTGCGTAAGAAGTTCAAAAGATTGATTTATTAACAAAAGTAAAGAAACAAATAACGACATAAGAGAACGGAGAGATCTAACTGAACAGTAGCAGAAACTTGAAAAATGGTTTGAAAACAGGATATCATGGATTCAAACGAGGCATGCTAAACGGTATCAGCTAAAAGGAAAAACACACGACAAGCTAAGAAACAGACGATTCAAGCAGCAAGCACAACCGATATCAGGATCCTAACCTCAGATATCACATACAAAACCAAAAAAAAAACAAATAGAAAAGATCACGCAAAAACCACATCACAGAGAAAAAAGAAAAGGTAAATTACAGTTCTGAAAGCAGAAATCGGCGAGGATGAGAGTTCACGACGACGTAGGGATCTCAGCAGCATAGCTGTCGCCATCGATAACCAAAATCGAGTTAAGCGGTGATGATTTAGCCGACCGAAAACAAATCGCAGGTCGCGTCAGGGTTTAGGGTTTATGCGGTCGTAGAAGAGACAGACAGATAACTCATAAAGAGAAAACGGCGGTGGAGTAGCGGACACGAAATTAGTAGCGACTTTAGTTTAGCATGCATTCGACTTCAGAAATAAAAAAAGCGTTTCTAACACCTATTGCTTTGCGTCCCTTTTTCTGTAAAAATATTTCCAGGAAAGAAAAAGAAAAACATAACTCCAAAACCTCGAGGGAAATTAATATACAAACAAAAACAAAATGAACAACTATACAAAAAAAAACATAAGCAAAATAAAAAGCCAGTAAAATACAGTTAAATTAATATTTTTTCAAAAAAGAAAAAGAACAAAATTACAAACAGAATCATGAAGCCGAGGAACGGCCGAGACGAACGTATCCTTCCCTCTGCGATCGGTCGCCATTAATCCCGGCCCTCCTCACGAACGATCTTCGGTTCAGCGACGAACTCCTCGACATCGAACGCATTCTCCTCCACGCCATTACGCGTCCATAAATCGACGGAAAGAGAAAGCACAACAGAACGGCGACTAACATGACGGCGCAGAGCAACATAACGTTGAGAAACCCGTCTTTCAACGTGGGGTCCCTCTGCCCCGTCCACGGTACGCCTCCCACGTTCATCCCAAACACTTCAAGAACAGAAAAAAAAAAAAAGAAAAACCGCGCGAAATAAAGATAATTCGATCGAATACGAGATCACATATTGTACTTATAGTCTTGATTATTACCTCCAGTGATGACGGAAAGAGGTAGGAATACGACGGAGAGGAAGGAGATGTAGTAAAGTTTCCTGTTTATCTGCTCGGCTTGCCAGCTGTCGAGGCCCGTCTGAATGGCTTTACACGGCTGGCCGTAAACCCTATGTTCTCCTTCAACCTTCGTATTCGCCCGATCAACTCTTCGAGGGCATTGATGTCTTCGGCGGCAAACCATTCTTTCGACGAGCACTTTTCCTTGACTCGCGGGAATACTTGCTCGCCGTGCGAAATCACCTGCAGTTCGTTCGAGCTCGATATGTCATTTTTCGGGGAACTAATTCGAGCGATTTACATATCGGAGTTTTATATACCTGCAATAACCTCTGCAAGTCGACGTGCATCTTTGGGAATTTCCTGTCGTGTAATAGCTGCTTCTTCAGATCATACCCACCTGAAGAAAATCATCCCAAGCGAACCAAAATAAGCGCAACAAAAAGAAAAAAAGACGTACGAAAACGCCATACATACCTCGATCAAGCTCAAACTCCACAGCATCGAGCTCGGTCTCCAAATTCGTGGCAACGTCTTGAAGGTGGTCGACGTGCGTATCTATTACATGAACGACGAGGTTCGAAATGGTCCTAGGGACGGGATTGTCCCCTTCCTCAGAATGGTTCATCCTCAAGAAGAATTCCAAAACATGCTCCTCAATCTCCGTCCCTTCCCTAAGCTGGCGGCCCCACTCATTACCGCGATTCATGCTTCTTACCACGGGAACCTCGGACAACAGCGACTTGTTATTCACCTGCGAAAACCCTAACCTCGGAACTCGCCCTAAAGACACGGTGATCACAGAATTCTCCGTAACCCTAGCTGCTATTCGAAAGGTGAATTTGTTGGAAGGCGGGCCCGGCGAATTAACCCTGAATACCAAAGCGCCGTCGACGTGCCCACAAAAGGGACCGTTGCTTACAACGATAGGATGTCTTGAAGCTTTAAGGGTGGGCAAAGGACGTTGATGAGGTACATCGCTGATTGAACTAATCTTTCGTCGCCTTTTGGAATTTCGACGTGGTACCAGCAAAATTCTTTGCCTCGGCCGGGATTAAGATCCCATTCTTTGATGTAGTAGTTTCCCTCTCCGTCGAATATGTAAGCTGTGGGCCTAATGCCGCCTGGGTATGGCTGGTTATGGTAGCGATGATTATGCCTATTCTCAGAAGATGATTCTGTTTCCATTTCCTCTGCTTCGCCGTTCATATGGATGTGATTGAGATCCATGGATTTAGTGAAGTTGCTATCTGAGAAGAAGCAAACCAATTGCTATCTATAAATGCTGGGGATAAAGGGAATCGAATCTTACGCCTTTAATCCCTTCCTCCTCGAGATTTTCTAATAAGCACAAACCAGCTAAAACGAAGATCTTCTTATCATCAGCTTCTAATTTCTATAAATCGATCGAAGCTCGAAGATCAATGGATTCAGAATGCAATATAGATTAAATCAAAGCCACCGGGGAAGAAAATTTCCAGGAATCAAGTCAGAGTTTCAAAAATCCACGATCAATCGACCAATCCAATCTGATAAAAACATGGACCGATAAATGTTAGATGATCTCAACCAAATATCAGAAGTCGCCATGAATATAAACCACCAAAATGCTTAAACCGACAAAAACAAATTGATAAACGAATAATGGCAGATGCAAACTAGATAGGCTCCTATTGATTCTCCACAAGTTCACACGCAAGCTTCCACGAAGGATTTACCTTTTTCTCGAAGCAAATTCGTCAGGTCAATGGAAGCGAAAACCCACCAACGATGAATTTGAAATAAAATAGCGGACAACCTTGAAAAGAGAAAGAGACCCCTTAGTCTCTCACCACATTCAATGGACACCAATAAGGAATATTAATTATACATTAAATAAAATTTATCTTAATTTCTCAAAACAATTAAACACGTTAAATCAATGGCGCAGGTAAGGTCGCTGGCAAATCTATGAAAAAAAGTACTAATTCAATGAGCATAAGGTAGCTTCGTCGAAGTTTTCTTCATGCACCTTTGAAAGTTTTGAAGTTCGAATATTATTCTAATATACGGGAGAACGACACCTTTGGTCCCCGATGTTGGCCATGGGCGTTTTCTATGTTCCGAGGTATACTTTTAGTCCTCAATGTTATCAATTTGGACGGTTTTGATCCTCATATTAATTTACTCGCTAATGTAGACAAAATTTAACACGTGAGAGTCCATGATTTCTTTTACTCGAGTAAAACCTCATAATTCATCTTCTTCTTCGATTAAAACGCACATGAACATCATTCTACATCACATCTAGGAAATGATCGACACTTGAAAATGAGCTAAATATGATATAAGATGCTCACGTGCGTTTTGGTGAAGAAGATTATGATTCATGAGGTGAAGTCCAGTTTAAGGAGATCACGTGCTCTCAAGTGTTAAATTCCATCTAAATTAGCGATTAAATTAATTGAGTCACCTAAACCGTCCAAAATCAATAACATGGGGACTAAAAGTGTTACTTCGGAACATGGGACCGAAAATGCTCATGGCCAAACATTGAGGACTAAAAGTGTCGTTGGCCCTTAGTATACAGTACAGCTCTGGTCAGAGAGAGAGAGATAGAGCAATCTCATTGCTATAATTTAAAGATCGCGATAATCAACATAAAATTTAAAACCAGAAACCATAATTAATAACACTAAAAATAATACACTAAAGGCTTTTCAAAGGCCCAACAACTCGTTTGTTCACTTACGTGATGATGGATTTGCCCATGTTGTTGGGCTATATATATTAATTTTGTTAAAACTCGTGCTATATGTATTTGCATATAAGTATGATTTGTTGAAATATTGGATGAATTGAGTTCATCACATATGCACGGTCAAGTTTGCTAAGGTTTTTTTTTTTTTTTTCGAAAAGTTGCTAAGGTTAAGGTATTAAAAGATAGGCTTTTTAATTAATCAAAATAGTGATTCCTCTTGAACCATCAAGCTGTAACAGTTCTCGTGAGTCCGAGGTTTAAGTGATCTGAGAGTTTTGGAATTTTGGGTGTTAATAATGTTCATCTTTTTTTCAATAAGTGGGGAAATATAATGAAATGTGACAAAGTATATAACTATTTTTGGTGAAATGACCAATAATCGGAACGGAACTACCTAATACTAATAGATAAAGATTCCTAATCACCCACTAAATAATTTTTATATAACAGTCGTGCAAAAGAATACAATCAAATCCTCGTCATACTGTGACTAAATAGAACTACAAAGGGAAGCGGATAGACACAGCTTTGTCATACACTGTTCGTAACGCTCTGAGATGCTTTCGTTTTCGATGCAACGAGGTAAATCGATTGGATATCCTGATTGTAATAATTGGTAGCTGACATGGATCGTTTTCTCTTGTCGTTGATCATGGATCAGTTTTGAGCTCGAGAGAGTGCATTTTTACCTTTCACTTTTCAAGAATTTCATGTATCTGTGTAGACTTCTCTTGAATTTCATCTATTTTCAATTTCCTTCCCCTTTCTTATGTGTCTTTTTTCGTTTTTCAGTGAGGAACTTGAGTAGGTTGGGTCCTCAAGTATATGGAGCTCGTTATTACACACCTTCCTCTGCGACTGAACCTTCTTGGAGGCATGGCAGCTCACTGGTTAGTGTCTATGTTTTTGCTTGGCGTTTTGTTTTGGTCTATGATGTTCTTATCATTGCACAGAGGCTTACGTTTAAACGTTACACTTGAAGTGAAGTGGTGATTATTCAATCTAAGCAAAATGAAGGTTTATTAGAGTGATAATTTATGCTTAACTTTCTTGTTAAATGGCTTGCATCCATATGAATGTGCAGCGGGTCCCAAATCTGATTGGTGGGAAGTTCGTAGATTCGCAGTCCTCGGATGCAATTGATGTCTTAAATCCGGTAATAAACTAATGGGCCGAATAAAATTTCTTTGTCAAGCTTTTGCTATGAGATTTAACATTTTTAAGCTCAGGCAACTCAAGAAGTGGTTTCGCAAGTGCCACTGACAACGAAGGATGAGTTCAAATCTGCGGTAAATGCAGCAAAACAGGCCTTCCCATTATGGAGAAACACACCAATTACAACTCGACAGCGTGTCATGCTTAAGCTCCAAGAGCTTATCCGTAAGAACATGGTTAGTCGAATTAAACCCCACTTTCACATACTGTCCCCGGAATTTTTGTTGACTGTAAGGATTGGGTTCGTAACGAAGGATAATCTAGCTTTGAATATCACAACCGAGCAAGGGAAAACACTGAAGGATGCACAGGGTGATGTGTTTCGAGGGCTAGGTTAGTGCTTATTCCCTTATAACAAATGTCTTTCTTTATTTTCTTGAATTAAACAGTTTATGGGTTTTTTTTTTTTCTCAGAGGTGGTGGAACATGCAAGTGGCATGGCAACGCTACAAATGGGAGAATACGTTTCCAATGTGTCAAATGGAATCGACACTTATAGCATTAGAGAACCACTTGGTGTTTGTGCAGGAATTTGCCCTTTCAATTTCCCAGCCATGATCCCCTTGTGGGTATGTTTTCCTCTTGCCTTGTAAATGATATTGTGCAGTGCGTTCTTACGAAGGAAATTTTGACTTTTTTTAATGCAAAGAATGCATTTTGTTCTTCCATGTGTTATGGCAGATGTTTCCCATTGCGGTCACATGTGGAAATACTTTTGTACTGAAGCCATCTGAAAAAGATCCAGGTGACTTTCTTCAGTAGCATTTTGTATCTTCGATTTCTCCTGCTTTATGTTGGAAAAACAATAGTTTATTCTTCATTTGTATGTCTTAACTAATTTTATATTTTGTTTCTTCCATTTCCAGGGGCTTCTATGATTCTTGCAGAGTTGGCTGCGGAAGCTGGTTTGCCCGACGGGGTCTTAATATTGTACATGGAACCAACGTACGCGTTCAATAAACCATTAAAGGGATTCAATTCCACAAAAGTTTATCTCAAACAATGCTGTTTAACCATAACCGCTTCACTAATTTTTCTTGCAGGACATTGTGAATGCCATATGCGATGATGAAGATATCAGAGCTGTATCATTTGTTGGTTCGAATACGGTTAGAGATCTAACCATGGTCCTTGTCTTAGCTTTCTTTAAATATAGTTGTGTGGCGAACTTTTTGTGTTTACACTTCTCTCTTTTTCCCGTTGGTTGACTTATAAACTTTTCACCAAGAGTTCTTCGTTACAAGAAAATAGTCAAGCCATTTTCTTTTTTTTTCTTCATTATTTCCATCATTAAGATGATCGCCTTTTGTGTTGATTCTAGGCCGGGATGCATATCTATGGACGGCTTCAGCTGCCGGAAAACGTGTTCAGGTAGCTATGATCATCATTACACTTCTATATAAATTAATATAGTGACAAAAAATCTCCTTTTTGCAAGCTAACCTATTGACTATTGAATGCCTTCAGTCAAACATGGGAGCAAAGAACCATGGAGTAGTGATGCCCGATGCAAACATTGATTCAACTCTAAATGCTCTAATTGCGGCTGGTTTTGGAGCTGCTGGCAAAGATGCATGGCACTTAGCACAGTTGTATTCGTCGGAGACTCCAAATTGTGGTACTTCTCATGTCCTCTTGCTTCAAATGTTTGCATTAAGTTTACTCTTACGTTGTTTCCAAAAAATGAGAATTTCTTCAAATGTATGAATGTGAACTTTTGTAGGGAAGAAAAGCTAGTGGAAAGAGCCAAAGCTCTCAAGGTGAACGTTGGAACAGATCCTGAGGCAGACCTTGGCCCAGTCATTAGTAAGCAGGTATTTAGACAGGCCAGCTTCTAACTGCTGCGAAAGCCTGAAAAGTTTGTCCATGTACTATATCTCTCCTTTGTTTTTGTTATAATGATTATTTTTTACTCTTAGGCTAAGGAAAGGGTCCTCAAATTGATCCAAAGTGGGGTTGATGATGGAGCAAGACTATTGCTTGATGAAGAAGCATAAGGTACTTGCCCATGTTTCCCTAAGAATTCCCCGTGAGTAGCTCCCAAGTTATTTTACTTCAGTAAGTTCCTCGTATTAGGCAAGAACGGTTCATTTGAGCTTAAAGTCCAGTAAAAAACCGATAAGGATAGTAACGCAAATAAAAAACTAATCCATACTGTGATTTTCTTGTCATCATTCAGATATCATAAGGTTTGTTTCCTCGTCGTGTGTAATAGGTTCCAGGATACGAACAAGGGAACTTCATAGGTCCCACCATCTTGTCTGATGTAACCGCCGACATGGAATGCTACAAGGTTTTGTTAATATAATCTACTTTTACGCCATCGCCCGATCGCTTCTCTTAATTCCTATCTCTGATTTTCAGGAGGAGATATTCGGCCCTGTATTAATCTGCATGCAGGTACGTCGAGAACCATTTTATCGTGTTTCCATAACATGGATATCTTATGTAAAATTCAATAAACTATTCTGATATGGTTCTTCAGGCCGAAACCTTGGAAGATGCAATAAACATCGTCAACCGAAACAGGTACGCCTATTGTTTGACTCGCCCCCCAACTTTTTCCTTTGAACATACAGTAATTTAGCTTAGATTTCTGCAGATATGGGAATGGAGCTGCCATTTTTACATCGTCTGGCGTAGCTGCAAGAAAATTTCAAAGTGAGATTGAGGCTGGGCAAATGGAATAAACGTGCCTATCCCTGTCCCATTGCCCTTTCTTCTTTACTGGCTCGAAGGCTTCTTTTGCTGGGGATCTCAATTTCTATGGTATGTAAAAAAAATCTCACTCTCACTCAGCTAAGATAATAAATAAGATGGATGATGTGGGTTGGTTTTCCAGGTAAGGCTGGAGTTCATTTTTTCACACAGATTAAGACAGTGACTCAGCAGTGGAAGGATTTACCTGGTGGAGTTTCTCTTGCAATGCCAACCTCCAGAAGTGATTGTGATGTGATCCTCATGGTGATGATGACGATGATGGTGGTGAAATAAAATGCAAATGTACTTTTAACTTCATTTTTTGCTTTTCAGTTAGAGCAATGATGATGGTGATTGGTATTCCTGATAAATATGAAAAAAAGGAGATTATTGAAAAAAATTGCTATATAATATTCGGGCAAAATGGAGCAGCTAAGACCATCTTCAATGGAACTGAAAAACTAAAAATATATCCTAAAATTACTCTATTCGAATTCAAATTCAATCACAAAATGGAATTTGCACATTCTTTCTCTTTCAATAAACGCGTCTATGCGTTGAACGCATAGAATAAGTTTGTACTAGTATACGTTAAATTTTTTTTGAAGTTATAAATTTGTGGGTGGTATGAATAGTTGGTGTAGAAGTGAAGTTCAGATATAGTCCGTTGAGTTTGAGAATGAGTTTTGACGATTGGAGAAGAATTATGTATTTGAGTTTACGAATTAGTTTGAGTTTGAGAATGCGTTCTTCTGGTGTAGTTTGTCTGATTCAGACGTGTGTAATCCTTATGAAATCACGCACCGACGACGATTCAGCTTTGAAAAAGTATATTACATGAGCATGAAAATCTATTTAAACTAATATAACAAGATACTATAAAGAACATGTTTTTACAAAGAATCATAGGGAGCATTTTATAATAGATGTGGCTCAATTGATTTTGTATGTTATGTAAAATTACCATATATCCTTCTTCTTTATTTTTATTCTACTCACAAATCAATTGACCTTATAAGTTAAGTTAAAATAAAATATAATTTTGAACATTTTAAGTTACTAGTCATCGTGAATTCATGATACTTTTTTGTTCTATAAGGATGAGACTAATCAAAT